>PVKV010006128.1:44193-108165 GCA_004027835.1 Alouatta palliata
TTTTTTTTTTTTTTTTTTTTTTTTTTTTTTTTTTTTTTTTTTTTTTTTTTTTTTTTTTTTTTTTTTTTTTTTTTTTTTTTTTTTTTTTTTTTTTTTTTGAGATGGGATCTCATTCTATCACTCAGGCTGGAATGCAGTGGCACAATCTCTGCTCAATGCAGCCTCGACCTCCCAAGCTCAAGTGATCCTCCTGCTTCAGCCTCCCAAGTAATAGGGCAACAGGAGCATGTAACCACACCCAGCAAACTTTTGTATTTTTTACAGAAACAAGATTTCACCATGCTCCCCAGGCTGGTCTTGAACTCCTGGGCTCATGATTCATGCACTTCAGTGTCCCGAAGTGCTGGGCTTACAGACGTGAGCCACCACACCTAGCCTGTCGTATATTTGCCCTGTGTTCTAAGTTTGTTCTTTTCATTTCCATTGAACTCAGATATGGCTGTGTGACTTGTGGTTCATTATATGTGAGTGGAATAGTCATGTGTTATATGACACCAAAGAACACCAATTGTTGCAAAAGTTGCAAATAATAGGTAAATTTAAAAAAAACAATCCACATGTTTGTAAAGGTTCCCAATATTTAGAACAGTACTGTCTGTAAAATATTGATGAAAGTGTTCATATAGTAAGTATTCTGGCATTTGCTACATTGAATCATTTATTTTTCCCCCATAATGATTGTATAAATCTCCTTCCTTCAGGACTAAAGATTTACAATCCTGTATTACAAGGGTTTTGTATCTCCAGGAAGCTGAATATATGGCACATTCCACTAATTCAGTTTGTCATTTAGCTTCCCATCTGCCTTCCTTTTTCATCTCTACAAAGTTCCAGTGTTGATCCCTGTGTTTCAGGTGTCAGTTAATATGAAAAGCAATCCTGATAGGATACAGCTTTGAACTTATATAAAGGCTCTGTGTCATCAGGCTTAAGTTGTCCCTGCATCAATGACTTTAAGGGCTATGACTCACTGTGTGTTGCAAACCTTTCCTTCTGCCTGTCATTTTTAGTTAACAGAGGCGTCCTGTCAGCTCTATGATAGAATAATGCCTTCTGTGACTCTCCTAGGAGATAATTTATCTTCTAGGTTCTTGCTAGGCTTTTATCATTGTTTACTTTAAAAATAATTTAAGTGTAGTTCTGAAGATCTAGACATGAAGTCATTGCAGATAAAAAAGAGAAGTCTATATTATCTCTACTTTTACTACACAAAATATCTGTATAGAGATTTTAATCTTTGAGGAGTCATAGGCACCCAAAGGTATAGCCACACAAACACATACAGTTCTTAATTTTAAAAACTGATATGGTTTGGCTGTGTCCCCAGCAAAATCTCATCTTGAATTCCCACATGTTGTAAGACGGACTCAATAATTGAATCATGCAGGCAGGTTTTCCTGTGCTGTTCTCCTGATAGTGAATAAATCTCATGAGATTTGATGATATTTATAAGAAGAGTTCCCCTGCACAAGTTCTCTCTCTTTGCCTGCTGCTATCCATGTAAGACGTGACTTGCTCCTCCTTGTCTTCTGCCATGATGTGAGTCTTCCCCAGCCACATGAAACTGTAAGTCCAATTAAACCTCTTTTCTTTTTTTTTTTTTTTGTAAATTGCCCAGTCTTGGGTATGTCTTTATCAGCAGCATAAAAATGGACTAATACAGTAAGTTGAAGGAGAAGAAAATGGTTTCATGGACTGGGCCCAGGGTCTCTGTGCTGCATGCAGTCTAGACTTGGAGATTTGCATCCCAGCCACTCCAGCCATTGCTGAAAAAACCAATGTAGAGTTCGGGCCATGGCTTCAGAGGGTGCAAGTCCCAAGCCTTGGCAGCTTCCACGTGGTATTGAGCCTGCAAGTGCACAAAAGTCAAGAATGGAGGTATGGGAACCTCCTTCTAGATTTCAGAGGACATATGGGAATGCCTGGATGCCCAGGCAGAAGTTTGCTGCAGGGGTGGGGCCCTCATGGAGACCCTCTGCTGGGGCAGTGAAGAAGAAAAATGTGGGGTCAGAACCTCTGCACAGAGTCCCTACTGGGACACTGCCTAGTGGAGCTGTAAGAAGAGGGCCACCATCCTCCAGACACCATAATGTTAGATCCATTGACAACTTGCACTGTGACCCTGGAAAAACCACAGAAACTCAACACCAGCCCAGGAAAGCAGCCAGGAGGGAGGCTTGACCCTGTAGTGCCAGAGTTGCCCAAGACAATAGGAACTCACCTCTTGCATCAGTGTGACCTATATGTGAGAGTTAAAGTCAAAAGAGATCGTTTTGGAACTGTAAAATTTGACTGCCCTGCTGGATTTCAGACTTGCATGGAGTCTGTAGCCCCTTTGTTTCAGATAATTTCTCCCATTTCGAATGGCTGCGTTTATCCAAACCTGTATTTTGACTATACCTAGGAAGTAAGTAACCTGCTTTTGATTATACCAGCTCATAGGTGGAAGTGACTTGTCTTGTCTCAGATGAGACTTTTGACTGTGGACATTTGAGTTAATCCTGAAATGAGTTAAGAGTTTGGGGGACTATTGGGAAGGCATGATTGGTTTTGAAATGTGAGGATAAGGATGTGATATTTGGGAGAGGCCAGAGGTAGAATGATATGGTTTGGCTGTGTCCCCATTACAATCTCATTTTCAATTCCCATTTGTTGTAGGAGGGACACAGTGGGAGGTAATTAAATCATGTGGGCAAGTTTTTCCCATGCTTTTCTCATGACAGTGAATAAGTCTCATGAGATCTGATGGTTTTACAAAGAGGAGTTCCCCTGAACAAGCTCTCTCTCTCTCTTTTCTTACTTGCTGCCATCCATGTATGATGTGATTTGTTCCTTGCTGTCAGCCATAATTGTGAGGCATCCCTAGTCACATTGTCACTGTAAGTCCAATTAAACTTCTTTCATTTGTAAATTGTCCAGTCCTGGGTATGTACATCTTTATCAGCAATGTAAAATGGAATAATACAAAAATATAACAACCAAAGTGCCTCATCTTTAAGTAAATGAATTTCTCCAACAGTAAGAGCTCCTGTACTCGAGTTTTATGTTGTGGAAACTAATTAATCATATATGAAACTACAACAATCAGTCATCAATAAAATTGTAAAGAAAGAAAAATTTTTACCCATTTTGTTTCCATTGAATTCTTTTGGGCCAATCTGCCCTTTATACCAATAACTTTATTTCCAAGTTGGTCTTTAGTTCCACAATTTCCCATCTTTCTCTGTGTTGACACATAGGTTTGCCATATCAAGCTAGAATTCAGGTTTTTATTAATCTTTGAGATAATGTAACAGCAGAATATATTTATCCAACAAACAGAATTTATGGAAGGGGATTTTGAGGTTCTAGGCAATCAGATAGGGTAGATGCTTCTGACATTACTTTAAATATTAAATAAGAATATTTTAAATAAAAGTAACCTTCAATAAAGGATTGTATGATTTTTATGATCCTTTCCAATATGACAGCCTTAGGTGTACATTTGATTGCTTAGAAAAGAATCATAATCTTAAATATAATACTTAGATTTCACTTGGTGCTTCAGATATAAGTATATGGCTGCACCAGAGTGCAATGCCTGTCATATTGATGCTCTTGACACATAGTTACTGACTAAAAGAACAAGTCAAGAAATGAATGATTGAATAGCTGATGTAATGTGTAAGTTTGTGGCAGTTCTTATAGGTTTTTGGATAGTGCCTTATGTACTGCAGGATAGTCCTCAGCAAGTATCTGATTTGGGTTAGCTTCTGAGGAGTACATGATAAGACAAATTTAAAATTGGGCCTAAAAGTGAACAAAAACATTTAAATTTCAAATATTATAGACTTCTCTTTTTTTGAGAATATTGGAACAACAACAACGAAAATGATAGTCTTTTATAATCAGAGTCTTAGACACCTTCCAGCTCACTAGTCAACATTCTCAGGGAATGGGTTTGTTGTTCTTAACTTAGTATGATTGATAGAGCTAGCTCTGTTTGTCACATTCAAGTTTCAACCAACTATAAAGAGAAAGGAGGTAGATAGGCACACTCAGTCTTTTTCAAGGATGAACCTTGGAAAAATTATACATTTCTACTTCCTTATCACTGAGCAGGTATTATCACCCCTAGCTGCAAGACAGGCTGGCTGCTATGGTCTTGGGTGAGCAGCAATGTATTTAGCTAAAGTTATCTTTTAAGGAATAAAAGAAGAAAAATTTGGAAAGAGCATTTTTGCTATAATTCTTATGCAAATATACATGATTTCACCTTCTAGTTATATGCCCAGCAGAAACTCAACAAAAAAAGAATACTTCAGGCCAATATCCATGATGAACATAGATGTAAAAATCATCAATTATATATATATATGTATATATATATATATATATTTATTTATTTTTTTTTAAATTGCATTTTAGGTTTTGGGGTACATGTGAAGAACATGCAAGATTGTTGCATAGGTACACACATGGCAGTGTGATTTGCTGCCTTCCTCCCCATCACCTATATCTGGCATCCCTCCCCATGCCATCCCTCCCCAACTCCCCACCCCCCGCTGTCCCTCCCCTTTTCCCCCCCGACAGATCCCAGTGTGTGATGCTCCCAATTGGATATGAATCTCTGATCACTAGGTATATGTTCTGGTGAATACTTCATTGTTTTGTTGCCAGGATTGAATGAGAAAGAAATACAGAGCATGTGCCTAGTGCATAGCAATTGCTCAATAAAATTGACCAGTGATCATAACAGTAGCATTAGTACTAATAGTATTAATATTATGTAATAACTTTTCTAAACTTCATTTTCTTCACCTATAAAGTGAAACAAATGAGACCTACTTTGTAAAAGTTCTGAGAATAAATTTGCAAATGAAATTTAAAAAATCATCAACAAAATACTGGCAAATTGATTGCAACAGCAAATCAAAAAGCTTATCCATCACAATCAAGTAGGCTTCATCCCATGGATGCAAGGCTGTTTCAACATACACACGTCTATAAATGTAACCCACCACATAAACAGAAACAAAGACAAAAACCACATGATTATCTCAGTAGATGCAGAGAAGGCTTTTGATAAAATTCGACAGTGCTTTATGCTAAAAACTCTCAATAAACTAGGTTTTGAAGGAACGTATCTCAAAATAATAAAAGCTATTTATGACAAACCTATAGCCAATATCATACTGAATGGGCAAAAACTGGAAGCATTCCCTTTGAAATCCGGCACTAGACAATGATGCCCTGTCTCACCACTCCTATTCGATATAGCATTGGAAGTTCTAGCCAGAGTAATCAGGCAAGAAAAAAAATAATAATAATAAAGCATATTCAATTAGGAAGTGAGGAAGTTAAATTGTCTCTATTTGCAGACAACATGATTGTATATTTAGAAGACCCCATCATCTCGGCCCCAAATCTCCTGAAACTGATAAGCAACTTCAGCAAAGTCTCAGGATACAAAAGTAATATGTAGAAATCACAAGCATTACTATACACCAATAACAGATTTAAAGAGAGCCAAATCATGAGCAAACTCCCATTCACAATGGCTAAAAAGAGAATAAATACCTAGGAATACCACTAACAAAGGATGTAAAGGACCTGTTCAAGGAGAACTACAAACCACTGCTCAACGAAATAAGAGAGGACATAAATGAAGAAACATTCCATGCTCATGTTTAGGAAGAATCAATATCATGAAAATGCTCATACTGCACAAAGTAATTTATAGATTCAACTCTATCCCCATCAAGCTACCAATGACCTTCTTCACACAACTGGAAAAAACCACCTTAAACTTCATATGGAACCAAAAGAAAGCCCACATAGCCAAGATAATCCTAAGGAAAAAGAACAAAGCTGGAAGCATCATGCTACTTGACTTCAAACTATACTACAAGGCCACAGTAATCAAAACAGCATGGTACTGGCACCAAACAGAGGTATAGACCAATGAAACAGAACAGAGACCTTGGAGTCAATGCCACACATTTACAACCATCTGATCTTTGACAACCTGACCAAAACAAGAAATGGGGAAAGGATTCCCTGTTTAATAAATGATGTTGAGAAAACTGGCTAGCCATGTACAGAAAGCAGAAACAGGACCCCTTTCTCATACCATACACTAAAATTAACTCCAGATGGATTAAAGACTTAAACATAAGACCTAACACCATAAAAACCCTAGAAGAAAACCTAGACAAAACTATTCAGGACATAAGCATAGGCAAAGACTTAATAACTAAAACACCAAAAGCATTGGCAACAAAAGCCAAAATAGACAAATGGGACCTAATTACACTCCAGAACGTCTGCACAGCAAAAGAAACAATTATTAGAGTGAACCAGCAACCAACAGAACGGGAAAAAAATTTTGCACTCTACCCATCTGACAAAGGGCTAATATCCAGAATCTATAAAGAACTAAAACAGATTTACAAGAAAAAAACAAACACATTCATAAGTAGGCAAAGGATATGAATGGACACTTTTCAAAAGAAGACATATATGAGGCCAACAAACATATGAAAAAATATTCATCATCACTGGTTATTAGAAAAATGCAAATCAAACCACATTGAGATACCACATCATGCCAGTTAGAATGGTGATCATTAAAAAATCTGGAGATAACAGATGCTGGAGAGGCTGTGGAGAAATAGGAACACTTTTACACTGTTGGTGGAAGTGTAAATTAGTTCATTCATTGTGAAAGACAGTGCGGTGCTTCCTCAAGGACCTAGAAATAGAAATTCCATTTGATCCAGCAATCACATTACTGGGTATATACCCAAAGGATTATAAATCATTCTATTATAAAGACACATGCACACATATGTTCATAGTGTCAATGTTTACAATAGTAAAGACCTGGAACCAACTCAAATGCCCATCAATGTTAGACTAGACAAAGAAAATGTGGCACATATATGCCATGGAATACTATGCAGCCATAGAAAATGATGAGTTCGTGTCCTTTGTAGGGACGCGGATGAATCTGGAAAACATCATTCTCAGCAAACTGATACAAGAACAGAAAACCAAACACCATGTGTTCTCACTCATAGGTGGATGTTGAACAATGAGAACACATGGACATAGAGAGGGGAGCATCACACACTGGGGTCTGTTGGTGGGGCAGGGGAGGGACAGTGGGGGTGGGGAGGTTAGGGAGGGATAACATGGGGAGAAATGCCAGATATAGGTGACAGGGGGATGGAGGCAGCAAACCACATTGCCTTATATGTACCTATGCAACAATCCTGCATTATCTGCACATGTACCCCAGAACCTAAAGTACAACAGGAAAAAAATGTAGGACATAGAAATTAATAGCATTTTTTTCTAAGTAATTATATTATCTTTAGAAAAAATATGATGTTGTGTCAAGGCGTGAATTGGGCTTGCTAATTAATTGTAGTTCTGTGACCAGATAAAAGCAAAATATTATACTTGGAAGGTGTAAAATATTGGTATTATACATTTATAGATGATATGCAATTTTCAATTTAAGATGTGCTAGATATTGTCTACTGACAGCTGGAATCCATATTCCACTGTGTTCTATGTGCTTTCCTGTGTTGTAGAGATTAGAATGCTTAAAACTTAAGGCTAGATTTATGAGATTCCCTTGTAATTAAGGTTCTGGGTACAAGTTACGTTAATTCAATTAGATATTGCTCACAATAGGCTGGAAAGCAGTGGACACATCTTCCTGCATTTGTAAAACATTTTCATTGTATACATTTATTTCTCATCTACATGTACATTAAAAATCATGCTTTATATGATTTAATATATAAAGCATGATTTTTAATGTACATATAGATGAGAAATAACTACTAAAATCAAGCTAATTAACATCCTTTTATTAGCATAATTATCTTTTATTTATTTATGGTAAGGGCACCTGAAATCTGTTCTCTTGGTATATTTTCAAAATATGACATTATTAGTAACTATAGTCATCATGCTGTACATTAGACCTCTAAATTGTTCATGCTACACTACAGAAACTTTGTAAGCTTTGACCAACATTTCCCCATTCTCACCCTCAACCCTTATGGTGAATACCATTCTAATTTCTGTCACTATGTTTTGAATTTTTAAAGACTCCACTTATAAGTAACACCATGCACAACCTTTCTTTCTGTGTCTGGTTTATTTCACTTAGCCTAATGTCCTCTTGGATCATTCATGTTGCTACAAATGACAAAATCTTCTTTTAAAGCTAAATAATATTCTATTTATGCATTTATCACAATTTATTTATCTATTCATCTCTTGATGGACATTAGGGTTGTTTTTATAGCTTGGGTATTATGAAAAATGCTGCAGAAAACATACAAGCTTAGATATTTCAATGCAATCCTAATTTCATTTCCTTTGGTTATATACCCATAAGTGGGATTGTTGAATCATATGATGGTTTTATTTTCAGTTTTTTGAGAAACTCCATTTCATTTGTTTTTCATAATGCCTGTAACCAATTTACATTCTCATCAACAGTATACAAAGGTTCCTATTTCTCCATTCTCGCACAAACAGTGATGTTTTATATTATTAGTAGCTATCCTAACAGGTGCAAAGTGAAATTTCATTGTGCTCTTGATTTGCATTTTTCTGATTATTGATGACAAACAACTTTACATTCACCTGGTGGCCAGTGTGTTCTTTCTTTCAGGAATTGGCTGTTCAGATCTTTTGCCCATTTTTAAGGTTTGTATTAAAATTAAGTGTTACTAATGAAGTTTTGTTACAGGAATATTTTGCATAGTTAAGAAGTATGGGCTTTAGTATAACCATCACCCACATTTGCCCATTTTTTAATCATGTTGATTATATGTTCATTTAGCTATTCCATTTTACTTGTTTCTTTTATATTTTGGGTATTAGCCTGTTACTGTAACCAAGGAGCTTAGCGTTAAAATGCATTTTAAAACATTTTTTTCCCTTTTTCTCTTTTCAATGTATAGTCTCAATGTATTAACTTTTCTGGAGAAACCATTTTATTTCACTCCTTATTCTTAAATTATTGCCTTGAAATATACTTTCTTTGAAATACCATATCCCTCCCTTTCTCTCTTTATCTCATGTACATTTTTTCTAATTGTATGCTTATATCTAGTTGTGTTCTTATGTTCTGGTGGATAATCTTGAGATAAAACAGAGACCCAGCTTCAAAATTCTAGAGATTACCTCAGGGTCATTAGTCTGCAACCTGACCATTGTTAAGATGACACCAGCCAATGCTGACAGCCACAAGACCAAGATACATAGTCCTTGTATCCAACACCACCCCTGCATGCCTCCCATTCCAAGTTCCTTTTTAAAGCCCATCTCTAATCCTAGAGGTTGAAGTATTTTCTTTAGGTGTAGACTGGCTGTTTGGAATAAAGTCAACTCCCAATGGCAGTTTGGAATAAAGTCACTTTCCTTTCACTGCATCTTGTGTTTGTTACTGGCTTTGCAAGTGGCAAGCAGCCAAGCCTACATTCAGTAACAATAGATACATTATTTGCAAATATTTTCTTCCAATTTGTAGGCTCTTTTCACTTTTGTTAATTTTTGGCTTCACCATGCAGTCACTTTTTAAGTATGATACAGTCCTGTTTGTTTATTTTTGCTTTTGTTACCTGAAGTTTTCATGTGATATTCAAAATATAATTGCCAAGGCCAATGTCAAGGAATTTTTTTCAATATGATTTCTTCTGGGAGTTTCATGACTTCAGGTTTTATGATTAAGTCTTGAATCCATTTTTAGTTGATGTTTATGTATATTGTTAAATAATTTAATTTTGTGCTTGTGCATATCCAGTTTTCTCAACATCATTTATTTTCTCATTGTGCGTTATTGGTGCCTTTGTCAAAAATTAGTTGGCTGTATATGTGAGGGATTACTTCTGGGCCCTCTATCGTGTTTTATTGGTGTATGTGTCTGCTTTTTTGCCAGTACCAGATTGTTTTAATTACTATGGGTTTTTAACATAATTTGAAATCAGGAAATAGCATTGTTGATTGATGATTACAAAGTTTCAAAAGCAGTAGAAATCAGTTTTTTGATCTGCTGCACAGCAGGGTAACTAGGGTCAATAATAATAATCATATACTTCAAAATAACCAAGAAAGTAAATTTTAAATGTATCACAATTAAAAATGGTAAGTGAAGTTGTAGATTGTTAGATTGATTTAAACATTCCATATTGTATACATACATCAGTCTAACTTCTCCCAGCTCCATTAGGCAGTACCCCCACAGGGACTCTGTGTGGGGGCTCCAATGCTACATTTTCCATCTGCACTGCCCTAGCAGAGGTTCTCCTTGAGGGCCCTTCCCTGTCAGCAAGCTTTTGCCTGGGCATTCAGGCATTTCTATACATGTTCGGAAATCTAGGCAGAGGTTTCCAAACCTCAATTCTTGACTTCTGTGTACTCACAAGCTCAACACCATGTGGAACCTGCCAAGGCTTGGACTTGCATCCTCTCAAGCCATGGCCAGAGCTCTATGTTGGCCCTTTTCAGCCATGGATAGAGTGGCTGGCATGCTGGGCACTAAGTCCCTCATTTGCACACAGCACAGTGATGCTGGCCCTGGCCCACAAAACCACTTTCTCCTATGCCTCCAGGACTGTGATCAGAGGGGCTGCTGTGAAGACCTCTGACATGGCCTGGAGACATTTTTCCCATTATCTTGGGGAATAACTTTCAGCTCTTTGTTATTTATGCAAATTTCTGCCACCATCTTGAATTTCTCCTCAGAAAATGGAACTTTTTTCTATTGCATTTTCAGGCTACAAATTTTCCAAAATTTTATGCTCTGTTTCCCTTATAAAATGGAATGTCTTTAACAGCACCCAAGTCACCTCTTGGATGATTTGCTGCATAGAAATTTCTTCTGCCAGATTTCCTAAATCATCTCTCTCAACTTCAAAGTTTCACAAATCTCTAAGGCATGGGCAAAAAGTTGCCAGTCTCTTTTCTAAAATGTAACAGGAGTCACCTTTTCTCCAGTTCCCAACAAAGTCCTTATTTACATCTGAGACCACCTCAGCCTGAATTTCATTGTGCATATCATTACCAGCATTTTGGGCAAAGCCAGTCAACAAGCCCCTAGAAAGTTCCAAACTTTCCCAAATTTTTCTGTCTTCTAGCCCTACAAGCTGTTCCAACTTCTGCCTGTTACCCAATTCCAAAGTCAATTCCACATTCTTGGGTATCTTTTCTGCAGCGCCCCACTCTACTGGTAACAATTTACTGTATTAGTCTGTTTCCACATTGCTGATAAAGATATACTTAGCACTGAGCAATTTACAAAAGATAGAGTTTTAATTGGACTTATAGTTCCACGTGGCTGAGGAAGCTTCACAATTAAAAAAAAAGCAAATCACTTCCTATGTTTATGGCAGCAGGCAAAAAATCGAGAGAGATTATGGAGGGGAACACCTCTTTTAAAACCACCAGATCTCATGAGACATTCACTATCACAAGACCAGCATAGGAAACACTTGCCTTATGATTCAGTTACCTCCCACTGGGTCCCTCCCACAACATGTGGGAATTGAAGATGAGATTTGGGTGGGGACACAGTCAAACCATATCACCTTATCTTTGCTGTTATGAATAGTATTTGTGATAAACATACCAGTCAGAGTGGCTATTATTAAAAAGAGAAAAAAAAGTAGCTGATGGTGACATAGAATCAGGGAAAAGGAAATCCTTATATGCTGTTGCTGGGAATATAAGTTAGTAGTGCCTCTATAGAAAACAGCATGGAGTTTTCTCAAAGAACTAAAAAATAGAACTACCATTCAATCTAGCAATCCCAAGACTGTGTATCTACCCAGAGGAAAATATTTTTATTTGTTTTGTTGTTTTCTAAAATTATTTTTCTAATGCCTGCTTCATTTATTTTCTGCTCTTTGTAGTTTCCTTGCTTATACTAACTTTGAGCTTCCTTTTTTCTTCTTTTTCCTAGTTTCTTTTGGTATAACATTAGATTTGTTTGATTTGTGATATTCTTTTTTGATGTAGGCATTTGTTGATAGAAATTTTCCCTTTAAGACTGCTTTTGCTGCATCCCATATATTTTCATATATTATTTTTTTCATTCTATTTGTCTAGGAATGTTTGTTTCTTCTGTGATCCATTGGTTGTTTATGATGTCATTTAATTTCTGCATATTTGTGTATTTTCTGTTATTGACTTTTAGTTTCATGCTGTTGTGATATAAAAAATCACTTGACATGTTTTAAATACTCTTAAATACATTAACATTTTGTTTTGTAGCCTAACATATCATCTATTCTGGAGAATGCTCATGTGCACTTGAGAAGAATGTGCGTTTTAATGCTGTTGAATGGCATGTTCTTAATAGGTCTGCTACATTCTTTTGGACTAATGTGTAGTTGAAGTCCAGTGTATTTTTACTGATTTTTTTTTTTGTCTAGAGAATATGTCTGTTGTTGAAAGTAGGATATTGAGATCCTTTTCTATTATAGTATTATAGTTTGTCTCTTACTTCAGATTATTTAATATTTGCATTATGTATTTAGGTGCTTCAATGTTGGAGGCATATATACTTACAATTATTTTGTCTTCTTGGTAAATTAACTTTATGTAATAATTTTCTTTGTCTCTTTTTATGTTTAGTTAAAGTCTATTTTGTCTGATATAAGAATAGTTACCCCCGGCTTCTTTCGGTTTTCACTTACATTGAATATCTTTCTCCATTCTTTTACTTTCAGTCTATGTGTGTTCTTACTAGTAAACCATTCAGCCACTCTGTCTTTTTCTTAAATAATTTAATCTACTTACAACTAAAGTAATTATTGATAGGTGAAAACTTACTATTTCCATTTTTTAATTTTTCTAATTATTTTGTAGGCTCTTTATTTCTTTTTCCCTTGCTGTTTTTCTTTGAGATTCGATAGTAATTGGAGGTAATATGATTTTAATCCTTTCTTTTTATATTTTGTGTCACAATTGAAAGTTTTTTGCTTTGTGGTGACATGAGAATTACATAAAATAAAGGCCAGTTTAATAACAACTAGCCTTTAATCACATGTGAAAACGACAATGTTACCCCCTTCACACTTTTTCTGATTTTGATATAAAAATTTTGCTTTTTGTAATTTATAACCCTTAACAATTTATTTATTACATTTTTTGTAACTTGTATTCAATAGTTTTAATAGATGTTTATCAGTTTTGTCTTTTAGCCCTCTTAATAGTGATACAATTATTTTATATGCTACTCTTACAATGTTATGGAATTTTGAATATGACTATATACTACTTACACTAAGTTTTTTCTTTCATATATATTTTTATTGTAGTTAGCATTCTTACATTTCAGCTTAAAGAACTTTCCAAAAACATCTCCAGTGATTGTTGATGCACTCCCTTCATTTTTTTTTTTTTTTTTCTGGGCAGGGGTGGGATGTGGTTTATTTCTCCTTGACTTATAGGTAACAAATTTGTTGGATAGTTGTTTTTTTTCTGTTTAAACACTTTGAATATACGATCCTACCCTCTTCTTACCTATAGGTTTTATACTGATAAATTATCTCAAAGCTGTACTATGGCTCCATTGAGTGTAATATTTCCTATCTCTTTTTGTTTTTAGCATTATTTGTCTTTGATTTTTGATAATTTGATTATGATGTATTTTGGTGAACTCTTGTTTGGGCTGAATTTGATTGGGTATTGCTGAGTTTCCTTTACCTGGATATTGTCTTTCCCCCTGATTTGAGAAATTTTAGGCCATTATTTTGTCAAATATGTTTTCTAGGCCTTTTACTCTCTCTACATCAGAAAATCCTATTATGATAAGTTTAGTTCTTTTGATGATGTCCTGTAATTGCCATAGGTTTTTATTTTTAATAATTCTTTTTTTCTGTCTCTAATTGGATAATTTCAAACGTCCTACGTTTTAGCTCACTGACTTTTTCTCTGCTTAATCAAGTCAATTATTGATGCAGTGTATTACATTTTTTTTTTTTTAGTTATTGTATTTTTTGGTTTTTTTTGAGATAGAGTTTTGTTCTTGTTGCCCAGGATAGAGTACAATGGCATGATCTCAGCTCAATGCAACCTCTGCCTCTTGGGTTGGAATAATTCTCCTGCCTCAGCTTCCTGTGTAGCTGGGATTACAGGTATGTGCCACAATACCTGGCTAATTTTTTGTATTTTTAGTAGAGACAGGGTTTCTCTATGTTGGTTAGGCTGATCTCAAACTCCCAGCCTCAGGTGATCCATCCAGTTTGGCCTCTCAAAGTGCTGGGATTACAGGTGTCAGCCACTGCACCCAGCCTGTATTTTTTATTTCTAGCATTTAATTTGTTTTTGAAAAAACTGTTTCTATTCATTTCTCAAACTTCTCATTTTGTTCATAACTTATTTTTTATATTTTATTTAATTTTCTATCTGTATTTTATTATATTTCCCTGATCTCCTTTAAGATATTTGTTCTAAATTGTTAGTTATTTCATAGCTCTCCATTTTTGAGAGGTCCATAGTTGGATTTTTATTGGCTTTTCTTTGGTGGTAACATATTTCTTGATTTTTCATAAGCTTTGTGTCTTTATGTTAATACCTGTGCATTTGAGAACGCTGTAACCCATCTGGCCTTTGTAGGTCTTATTTGGTGGTAACAAACCTTTACTATTTAGTCTAGCCTGGGCTTGTGGATTGGCTAGCTGGTCGCAGCCCTGGACAGGTAAGATGTTGGTCTTGGGTTCTGTAGTTGGACTGAGTTGCTTCCTGTGCTTTGAGGTAAAATGGTAATAGTGGTTGGGCTTTGTGTGCTGGCGAGAACACTGGCTTGTCTCTGCCATCAGGTGGAGCTGCTGTCTGGGTTCTGTGATCCTCTTTGACTGAGCAGGGTTGCAGGTTGTCTTCCCTGGCTGGAATCTGTAGCTAGGAAGAGCTGTGTGCTGGACTCTGAAGCTGGTGAGGGCTCTGGGATTATTACTTATTCCCACAGGGTGGGCAGGGCCAGAGGCTGTGCTCAACAGGTAAGTGTGAATTTGGGCTTGTCTCTAAGCCTAGGGTAAGTTTAAATAAAGTACCAAATTTTGTGCGGTAGCTGCTCAGGAGCTTGGCTCGGCTGTGTGACCAGGTGCTTCTTCTGTGAGTAATAATTGACTTGTAGCATCCTCCTATCTTAAGGAAGACTTAACAAGAGCACCGACTTAGTTGGATCACTTCTCCTCTAGCAGGGTTGAGGAGAACTGATGTTCCCTCTATGGGTAATCACTGATCTATACTTACATCTTGACTTGGCCAAGAGTCCTCTTAGAACACCTAAGTGGTGTGGGGAAGTTGACTAGGGAATCAAATCAAGAATATTTTCAGACTGTGTTTCCCGCAGCATGATGATGCCATTGGCTAGTCACTCTGATGTGGCACCTCTGTTGGCCAGAATGCAGAGCAACTGCCAAGATGCCCGTGCTAGTCACTGTGAGCATCACCCCCATTCTTTGTTTCTAACTGAACCCAGTTAATTTAGTTCTGCCATTACTCACAATGTGTCTCATCCGATTAGGCAGAAGTGAGCCTCTTCAGAAGGATCCTATTCTAAAATGATGGGAAATCGAAATGTCTGCCTCCAAACTCACTGTTCTCATCATAGAAATCGTGAGTTCAATGGAATTCTCCATGTATGGTGTTAGTCTGGTTTTAAGGAGTGGCAACATGATAAAAGAGAAACATTCTTCTTACTGTTGGATAATGGCTTTTATCAGTGCTGTGGTCCAAGGAAGTTTCCCAGCCTTACTCCTGAGTTTTGTAATATCCTAGATGTTATTCTTACCTGTGGGTTATTGCTAGTTGGTTTTCGGTTGAGTAGGGGGAGTGAAGCTAGAGAACTCCTATTATACCATCTAGCTGAGGTCACTCTCCTTGTGGATTTTTAAAAATAGATTTTCTCTTCTATATTTGATTAATTTCTTCTTTGATCTTTATTATTTACTCCATTTTGCTAACTTTGGGTTTTGATTGCTTATCTTTTTTTCATTTCTTCTTCTTTTTTTAAATAGAGTCTCCTTTTGTCACCTATGCTGGAGTGCAATGGCACTATCTCAGCTCACTGCAACCTTTGCCTCCAGGGTTCAAGCAATTCTTGTGCCTCAGCATCCTGAGTAATTGGGATTACAGGCACTCACCTTCATGCTTGGCTAATTTTGGTATGTTTGTACAGGCAGGGTTTCACTATGTTGGCCAGGCTGAACTTGGACTCCTGACTTCAGGTGATCCACCTGCTTTGGCCTCCCAAACTGCTGGGATTATAGGCATGAGCCACTGTGTGGGCCTAGCTTGCTTTTCTTTCAGTAGTTCCTTGAATTATAAAGTTATATTGTTTGAGATATTTTTTCTTTGTTAATGGTGTTATCACTATAAACTTATTTCTTAGCGTTGACTTTGCTAGATTCCATAAGTTTTGGTATGTTGTATTTTCATTTTTGTTAGTCTCAAGACATTCTTTAAACTTATTGTTGCTCAAGATTGGGTTAATTAGTTTACATATATTTGTAAATTTTTCTGTTTTCTTGCAGTTACTCATTTCTATTCTTTTGTAGTTAAAAATAATACTTGATGTGGTTTTAATCTTTCATTTGTTAAGATTGTTTTGTGATCCAACATGCAGTCTGTCCTGGACAATGTCCCATGTGTGCTGGAGAATAATGTGTATTCTGCTGTTGGTTGAAAACTTCCATGTATTTCTATGGTATCTGTTTGGCCTATAGTGTTTAAGTCTGTTGTTTCTTTATTGATTTTCTGGTAGATGTTTTATTCATTATTGAAAGTGGAATGTTGAAGTTTTCTACTGTTGTATTGCTTCAATTTCTTTTTATATGTCGGTAAATATTTGCTTTATATACTTAGGTGCTCTAATGTTGGGTGTATATATATTTAAAATGATTATACTTCTTGTGGAATTCATGCTTTTGTCATTGTGTAATAACTTTGTCTCTAAATAATTTTTTGGCTTAAAGTTTACTTTGTCTGATATAAATAGAGTCACCTCCTTTTCCAGTTTTTATTTGCGTGGAATATCTCTCTTCATCCTTTCAGTTTCAGTCCATATGTTCTTGCTTCTAACATGAATTAATTGTAGAAATCATAGAATTGGAGCTTTTTTTTAAAAAAAAAAACTACTTTCAACAATTTTGCTTTTTATTGGGAATTTATTCTATTTACATTTAAAGTAATTATGGATAAAGATTTATTATTGCCATTTTGTTTACTGTTCTGTCTTGCTGTTTTTATTCCCACTTTTCCCCCTCAGTGTCTTCTTTAGGATATTGTTGTTTTTATTGTGTTGATTAATTTTGATTTCTTTCTTTTTATTTGTGAAACTTTTTTTTTTTTTTTGAAACAGAGTCTCACTCAGTCACGTAGGCTGCAGTGCAGTGGTGTGACCTTGGCTCACTGCAACCTCTGCCTCCCGAGTGTAAGTGATTCTCCTGTCTCAGCCTCCTGAGTAGCTGGGATTGCAAGTGTGTAATACCACGCCCTGCTATTTTTTTGTGTTTTTAATAGGTTTCACAATGTTTCCCAGGCTGGTCTTGAACTCCTGATGTCAGGCGAGCTGCTCGCCTTGGCCTCCCAAAGTGCTGGGATTACATGCATGAGTTACCGCTTCTGGCATATTTTGTGTAACTTTTATAACTATTATTGTTTTGGTTACCAAGGAGCTTACATAAAATGTGTAATAGTTTCAGTGACCTATTTTCAGCTGATAACTGCTTAACTTTACTTGCATGCAAGAACTCTACACGTGTTTCTTCTCCTTCAACATAATATTCTATCAATATCCCAAATTATATCTACCTATATTAAGTATCCATTAACACATTTGTAACTGTTCCAATACTTTGTCTTTTATTTTTATAGTGGAATTAAAACTGATTTATCCAACGCTGTTACAGTAATATAGCATTTTTCTATTTGTTTATATATTTACCTTTACCAGTGAGTTTTTCTTATGTTCTCTTAGTCCTAATTTATTGTACTTTTGTGTCAACTTGAAGAAGTTCCATTTACATTTATTTTAAGGCAAGTCTAGTGGTGATAATTTTTCTCGGTTTTGTTTGTCACAAAGATTGTTTATCGTTCCTTCATTTGTGAAAGACGTGTTTTTTGAGTATAGCAGTTTGGTTGGCAGGTTTTTTTCCCCTCACTTTGAATATATCATCTCTCTCCCTCTGGCCTGTAAAGTTTCTGCTGAAAAATCTGATGATAGAAATTCTCTAACATAACAAGTCACTTTTCTATTGCTGCTTCCAAGAATCTCTCTTATGCCATAACTTTTAACAATTTTATTATTATGTATCTTAATATGGGTCTTTTTGGATTCATGTTGTTGGTGTTCTTTGGCTTCCTGAATCTCAGTTTTTCCCCCTAGCTTGGAAGGTTTCCAGCTGTTATTTTTTTGAACAGTTTTTTGGTTCCTCTTTGCTTCTCTCTTCTTCATTGATTCCCATAATGTGTACATTGGTCTGTTTGATGATGTTCTATAAATTTCTTAAGCTATTAAGTTACCTTCACTTTTTTCATTCTTTTTTGTTTTTGTTGTTTCTTGTTGTATGATTTCCAATGATCTATCTTTGAGTTACTTGTTCTACTTGATATACTGTATTGTTGAACACCTCTGTTTAATTTTTTAATTTGGTTATTGTATTCTTGAGCTCTCTTATTTTGGTGTGGTCCTTTTCTTATTTTCTTTCTCTGTCTTCAAAAACTCACATTGTTCCTGTATTGTTCTCCTGATCTCACTGAGTACATTTTTTTAATTTTTATTTTTTGAGACAGAATCTCACTGTCACCCAGGTTACAATGCTATGGCACACTCATGGCTCAGTGCAGCCTCAAGCTCCTAGAATCAAGCAGTCCTCCCACCTCAGCCTCTTGAGCACTTAGAGAGCATCTTAATGGCTATTATATTGAATTTCCAGCCAAGTAAATCACTAACTTCTTTTATTTAGTGTTCATTTCTGGGAAATTACCTTATTATTTTCTTTGTAACATATTTTTCTGTCTATTTTCATTGGCTGTCTGTGTTGTTTGCTGTACATTAGATAAGGTGGTCACTTCTTCCAGTCTTGTTAAACTGGCCTCACCTAGAAGATGAAGTCTCCAGTCAGCCTGGCCAGAGATTCTGGGTGCCTCTCAAATCCTTGTGCTTGTTTAAACCACTGTCTTATTTCTTTGTGGTCCCAGGATGTTCCAAGTCCTGTTAGTGCCCCAAACACAGAAGAGATAGAAACTTGTCTCCAAGAAGCACCTGGCAAACTTGGGGTGCTAAATGTGTGGTTTAATTCCCTTCTCTCTTCAGGGATAAGCTGAAAGCTGGCTTTTGTCTCTAGCTCATTCCATACTAAACAGGGTAAAAGATCTGTGGTAAATGCTTGCACTCTCATTCAGACTGGAAACCCTTTCCAACTAATGCGTCATTCTTGGTCGTTTCCATGGTACTAGAAGATTCTGGCTCTTATAATCAGTCAGAGACAAGTGGGTTAGCAGGCTGCTTAGTTCTATCTCTGGAGCAAGCCAGGGGAGGAACTGTGGAAGTATCCATATGCCTACACAGGCTGACTGAGAACTGACAACTGATAGTTGCTGAAAAAATTACGACATTAGGTAAGCAGTCAAACCCCTTACAGTTACAAACTGGGTGCTGAGTGGTTTTGCCAGCTTCTTTGGTGCTAATGTAGGAGAAATGGTCATTGGTAGTCCTCCTACAACTGTTTAAAATCACCTTTTGTTCTCTGTGACTGTGGAGTACTCATTAATGCCACGCCCTGTCACTCCCATTGCTGGACGATTTAGTAGTCAGTCTCCCTGGTGGGAACTTTGAAAGTCAAGGTGCTCTGTGTGCTGACCAACTCCTTCCAGGGAGAAGCGAGAGAATTGCTTTTATAGTTGAAGTGAGCTTGGTGGGGAGCAGGTGCATGAAGTGTTCACATACCTGTTCAGGCTCCTGGGGGTCTTACAAATTCCCTGCCCTCCAGATGACATCTACTTAGAGGCCTGACCTTAAGACAGTAGCTGGCAAAGTGTTCAGTTAAACCTCTTTCAATAGAAACTAGGAGCTGGGCATTATTGCCTATTTGTGCTTCCCTGAGCCCATGGGTATTGTAGCAGGGCATTTTCGCATGCACGTTGAAAGCCGCCTGTTTAGTTCCAGGGAACTTGTAATTGCTGAGCCTCTCTGTTTCCAGGACTAAGAGACCTATGAACCAGTCTCTCAGGTAGGAGCTGTAAAGATTGGATTGCTGTGTATGCGTTCTAAACCCTTCACTCTTCAGGAAGAAATTGGGATTTGGGGATTCCTTTCCAACTGTAAGGCTCTTTACTCAGGGTGGGTTTTGTTGCATAAGTGAGTGTCAGCTTTTCCTACGTGTGTGTGTGTGTGTGTGTGTGTGTGTGTGTTGTTGTTGTTGTTGTTGTGAGACAGGGTCTTATTTTGTTGCCCACGCTGAAATGCAATGGTGCCATCATGACTCACCATAGCCTCGACTTCCCAGGCTCAACTGATCCTTCCACCTCAGCCTCCTGAGTAGCTGGGACTATAGGCATGCACCACCATGCCTGGTTATACTTTTTTGCAGTGACAGCGTCTTCCTGTGTTGCCCAGGCTGGTCTCCACCTCTTGAGCTAAAGAAATCTTCCCACCTCAGTCTCTCAAAATGCTGGGATTACAAGTTTGACCCACCACAACTGGCCTCCTACCTGTTTCGATGTGAGTATTTCTTAGTGGTATTGTGTAGGAGCCTCTCAACTATTTTCTGAATTTCTCTCAGAAGGAATTCATCCATGTTTAGCCGTTTATTTGTTGTGTCTGTGAGAGGAGGAAAAAGTCAGGAGCTTCCTATTTTGCCATCTTAATGACGTTTTTTTTTCAGGCAATGAAGATATCTTCCACAAAGCTTGCCAAACCTCTTTTCTTAACTACTGACAATCGCATATGCACACACATACAAATACTGACACACTAACATTTTGCTAAGGCCTTGAGATGGCCTGTTACATTCTTGACAACAGAATGAATTGGGTCATCTATGAAAAGGGCATTTAAACAAAGAAATAACCAGTTAACCCTTATTCACCTAGTTTCTATTCACCATCTTTCTCTGGGTACATCAGAATCTATAAACAGTTTCAAAGAGAGCTCCAATCTCCAGGATACTTTTGAGATGGATTTTTTTTAAGTTCTGTTTTTGCCTTCTTCCCACTCTAACATTTTATTATTTGACTACCTGAAGTAGAAATTCTTTCTATAAGTATAATTGCATACTGAAGTAATTTTAAAAGTCATATTTAAGTTTTAGAATAGAAAACAGAAAAAAAATATTTCTACTTCCCTTTTTGGTACCAAGATGAGAAGGTGTCTAAATATTACTCTCTCAGAAATTATTCATTAAGTGATCTCCCTATTTTAAGTTCAATTCACATATTCCTTTTTCATTAAGGAGAGGATTAGAAATGTCACCCCTCCCTCCTCTCTCCACATTCAACCCACACATACCTCACTTCCTCATTTTCTGATTGCATATTATGAACCACACACTGTATGAGGTACTGTAGACATAAAGAAACAAAAGTCCTATCCTGAAGGAGCTCTTATTTTAATGGGAATGCAGTTGTGTAAGTGAATTAATTTTAAAACTATATCTTAGATGTTATAAAGGAAACACTGCTGAGTCCTTTGGATGTCATAAATGATAAAGGATTTCACTCTTCTAGAGGAATTATAGAAGAAATAAATTCATAAATTTTACTTCATTAAAGTCAGAGTAATAGTGCCTACCAAGCTTCATAGAGTAGACCATAATTTTTGTTCACCTGATTACTATCTATTCTTGCATTATCTTTACTAGGTGGAAGTATTAGGCAGGATCAAGTTAGGAAAGCAGAAACCACTCTAGGTATGATAGAAAGGGGCAAGAGGGAGAGAGAGAGAGAGAGAGAAAAGAAAAAAAAAAAAAAGAAAGAAATTCTACCAAACTGCAGCAGAATACAAATTCTTTTCAGGTAATATAGCTAGGGAATAGAGGAACCTATATTTGACTCCAAGTCTTTCCAAAACCTCTTCCTATGAATGAGTTTAAATAGCGAGAAGACTCAGAATAAAGAGTTAAGTTTCTTGGATTAAGTGAGAATAAACAGGCTTTAGAAACTCTGATCCTTACTTATTATACAACTTTTTCTCAGATCACTCCTGACCTCCAGAACTGTATGGGGAGGAAGTAGATGCAGAAGCTTCTCCTTCATAGTATCATCAGTGGACTGTTTTCTATTACCCTCAAATCATCTGTAGGGTTTTTTAATGGACACAACATGTTCCCCAGAAGAGGATATATTGCCATTCTGACAAATCTCCATCCAAGGAATGGGCCATTCATTTTCCCTTCCACTAGAATTAAACTGTAAAGTTATTGATGCATAAAGAAGGAATAGTAGAAAAAAAGAAGAAGTGATATTTGTCTTCTTTGCTATAAGAAAAAAATGCAGCATCAGGAAAAATGTATCTTGAATATTGCTTTTACAAAGGCAAAAACAGCCTGTTTGCTATCTAATCAGTCCTGTTGATAAAATGTAGGCTGTACTGTTCTCTTCAGAGAAAGGCAAATGGGGAGAGTTATTAGATTTGCACCCTACTGCTGTTAGTAGAATGAACAAGACAGAGTAAAAGTCACAAGTGGAATTATGCTACTATTTCCTCCATAATTAACCCAACACTTAGGTAGCCTTTAAAGTGAAAGGAGCCCTCCAACTGATGGAGGCACACAGGAGGTAATTATGTGCTTTCAATAAATGCCTGAAAGCTCACAATTTCTTTGAGGAGGTACAATCTCTGGAAAGGCTTGCATTGTCACTCCCATTTCATTTATTATTTTAACAGATTGTATGTTCTGTGGAGGAACTTTATTTCCCAAAATGATGAATGTGTAATAAACCAGTTCTTTATTTTAAAACTTACTGTGAGAGAAATTTCAATTTATTAGATAATTCCATTGTCTACAAAGAGTCTCTATTATTAGCTTAAGTTCCAAAAGATATTGCCACATTATTATTGTAGGTAGCCCTTATAATTCTCAAATTTCTATTGCTATATTCTCTAGGAGAGGGGTAAGCAAATTACAGCCTCTAGGTAAAATCTGGCCTCCCAATTGTTTTATAAATAAAACTTTATTTAAACATAACCACTCCCATTCATTTACTTGTTGTCTCTGACTGTTTTTGCAATACAGCAGTAGGGATAAGTAGACGTAACAGATTGTGTCACAGGAAGCCAAAAACATTTGCTCTCTGGCTCTTTACAGAATGAGTTTGCTTTTCTTTCCTCTAGGATGTCAATTTGCCTGCTTAATTCACAGAAGGACAAATTTTAACATACCTTACTTCTATGGTCTGAATGTTTAGGTACCCTGAAAATTCATTTGTTGAAACCTGGTTCCCAGTTTAATAGTGTTAGAAGGCAGGGCTTTGTAGATACGATTAGATCACGAGGGCGTAACCTTTATTAGTGGGATTAGTGCTTTTATATGGGGTTGAAGAGACCAGAGCTCCCCTTCCATCATGTGGGGATACAGAAAGAAGATACATTCTGTGAACTAGAAAGCTGGCCCTCACTAGACACCAAATCTGCCAGCCTTGGATTTCCCAGCCTTAAGAACTTATAGCAGTCCAGAAAGGTTAACACACCCACATGAAATGTTAATTTCATCCTAAAATAATCTTGCATATAAGATCTGAAATATAAACTAAGTATTATTTGAGAAGTCAATGCTGATTTATTGGTGGTGGATGCTGTGATCCTGTGTTAGGGATGGATCTGAAGCCACATAACAAAATGCTATTTTCCATGGCTGTGAGAAGACAGCCTTGTTACCAGCATTTGAAACCCTGCATAAACAAAACCGTCAATATGTTTTGAAGTGCTTTACAACCTCCTCAGGATTTAGAAATATTTCCACTGATGAGGGCTTTCAGGTAAAATAATCATATTTTATTCTGAAACAAAAGTTTATCAGTTTTGGAAATTTTCATCTGAATAGAAAGGAAAGGAGTAACATGGTGAATAGGACACCATTCTTAGGCTAGACAAAGTCTATAATATCAAAAGGCTAGTACACCATGTTATAATATATGTTACAATCATGTAGCCATTTCTCCCCTTGAGAAATAGGAACAGACATTATTATGTGGCCTTATTCCATTAAAAAGGTCATGTAATATAGCTGGGGAAATATAATTAAAAACAAAGTCATCCCCCAAGCCAGCAAACCTCTTCACAAAGGTAGAACAAATATTAAGCATAACTATTGAATTAGCAGTAAACCAGAATGTGATATAAATCATAAGCAATCCACTGAAGATAATAAAAAGACAAAGAAATCTCACTTTCTTATATAGACAAGCAGGTGCAACCCATAAATTACATGTTCTCAAGATAGACAATAACCAGTCCTCAAGTAAGAAGACTTGACATGTGGTTCATCCTAAATTCATTTGGTAATTAGGATGGCTGTCTGTTGGCTTGAAAATTAAACTTCTCAAATCTTTAAGATGAGGGTAGGTTTATAACTTGGAGTAAGAGACCCCACATAATTAGGTACCTATTCTCCCACAGAACCTGGAGAATGGGAGTGCTATCTCCCTTGAGGATTACATTTTAAAGACTTGATCTATTTTTTTTTTTTTTTTTTTTTTTTTGAGATAGAGTCTCCCTTCTTCACCAGGCACCAGGCTGGAGTGCAGTGGTGCCATCTCAGCTCACTGCAACCTCCACCTCCCAGGTTCAAGCAACTCTCCTGCCTCAGCCTCTAGAGTAGCTGGGACTACAGGCATGAGCCACCACGCCCAGCTAATTTTTGTATTTTTAGTAGAGACGGGGTTTCACCATGTTGGCCAGGGTTGTGTTGATCTCTTGATCTCGCGATCCACCCACCTCGGCCTCCCAAAGTGCTGGGATTACAGGCATAAGCCATCGCTCCCAGAAACAGATGATCTTATATATTATGCTGAAAATTTTTAAGGATTCTGCTAAAACTGTGTTAGTACTAACACACACAGTAAGTAAAGTTGTAAGATGTAAAAGCAGCACACAGAAACAGTTGTGTTTCTTATTTTTAATTTTAATTTTTAGTTCTGGGGTACATGTGCAGGATGTGCAGGTTTGTTTCACAAGTAAACGTGTGCCATAGTGGTTTGCTGCACCTATCAACCCATCACCTAGGTAGTAAGTCCAGTATGCATGAGCTATTTTTCCTAACGCTCTCCTTCCACTCAAACCACCCCCTGAAAGGACCTAACACATGTTGCTCCCCTGCCTGTGTCCATGTGTTCTTACTGTTCAGCTCCCACGTATAAGTGAGAATACACAGTGTTTGGTTTTCTGTTCCTGTATCGGTTTGCTGAGGATAATGGCTTCCAGCTTCATCCATGTCCCTGCGAAGGAGATGATATCATTTCTTTGTGTGGCTGCATAGTATTCCATGGTGTATAAGTGCATATTTTCTTTATCCACTCTATTGATGATGGACATCTGGGTTGATTCCATGTCTTTGTTATTGTGAATAGTGCTGCAAGGAACACCTGTGTGCATATATCTTTGTAACAGAATGATTTATATTCCTTTGGGTATATACCCAGTAATGGGATTGGTGGATAAAATGGTAGCATTACTGGTTCTAAATCTTTGAGGAATCATCACACTATTTTCCACAATGGTTGAACTAATTTACATTAGTTCACAATGTAAATTTGAACTATGTAAATTTGTGGTAATGTAAATTACCACAAACAGTGTAAAAGCATTACTATTTCTCGGCAACCTTGCCAGCATCTGTTGTTTCTTGACTTTTTAATAATGGCTGTTCTTACTGGTGTGATATGGCATCTCATGGTGGTTTTGACTTGCATTTTTCTAATAATCAGTAACATTGAGCTTTTTTTCTTATGTTTGTTGGCTGCATGAATGTCTTCCTTTGAGAATTGTGTGTTCATATTCTTTGCCCATTTTTTAATGAGGCTATTTATGTAAATTTGTTTGAGTTCCTTGTAGCTTCTAGATAGTAGACCTTTGTTGCATAGCTAGATTGCAAACATTTCTCCTATTCTGTAGGTTGCCTGTTCACTCTGATGGTAGTTTCTTTTGCTGTTCAGAAGCTCTTTGGGTTAATTCGATACCATTTGTCAATTTTTGCTTTTGTTGCAATTTCTTTTGGTAATTTCATCATGAAATCTTTGCCTGTGCCAATGTTCTGAATGATATTGCCTTGGTTTTCTTCTAGGGTTTATATAGTTGAGGTTTTACATTTAAGTTTTTAGTCAATCTTGAGTTAATTTTTGTATGAAGTGTGAGGAAGGGATCCGGTTTTAATTTTCTGCAAATAAATAGCCAGTTCTCCCAGAACTATTTATTAAATAGGGAATCCTTTCCCCATAGCTTTTTTTAATCCAATTTGTCAAAGATCAGATGGTTGTAGATGTGAGATCTTATTTCTGAGTTATTTATTCTGTTCCATTGGTCTATATGTCTGTTTTTGTACCAGTCCCATGCTGTTTTGGTTATTGCAGCCTTATAGTACAGTTATGTTTCTTTACACTAATGGTGAACTATCCCAAATGGAAATTCAGAAAATGATGCCATTTACAATCACATCAAAAACTATAAAATACTTAATACAATATTATGTTTTGAAGTATGTCTACATTGTTGAATGGCTAATCAATCTAATTGACAATTGAAAAAGTAAATAAATAATTTGTCAATTGTAAAAGTAAATAAATATTTTTTGAAAAAAGAATACATTATTAGTAAATTCAATGAAGAGGTGAAAGATTTATATGATGAAAACCATAAAGGTGAAAGATTTATATGATAAAAACCATAAAACATTGATAAAAAATTCAAGATGACACAAATAGAAAAGCATCTTATTGGTAAGAGTTAGAAGACCTAATATTGTTAAAATACTTGTACTACCCAAATATTTTTCATGGGGATGGCATTGATCTACAGATTCAATGCTACCACCTTTAAAATTCCAGTGACATTTTTACAAATATAGCACAATCTTAAAATTAATATGAAACCACAAAAGACCTGGAATAGCCAAGCAATCTTGCAAAGAACAAAGCTGAAGACATTGCACTTCCTGACTTTGAAATACATTACAAAGCCAGACTAATTAAAATAGTGTATTGTTGACATACAAACAGGTTCATAAGACACAACAATAAACAACAATTTCAGGCCAATATCCCTGAGGAACACTGATACAAAAATCCTCAATAAAATACTGGCAAACCAAATCCAGCAGTACATCAAAAAGCTTATCTACTATGAACAAGTCAGCTTTATCCCTGGGATGCAAGGCTGGTTCAACATACACAAATCAGTAAACATAATCCATCACATAAATAAAACCATTGACAAAAACCACATGATTATCTCAGTAGATGCAGAAAAGGCCTTCAAAAAAATTCAACACTGCTTCATGCTAAAAACTCTAAATAAACTAGGTATTGATGGAATATATCTCAAAATAATAAGAGTTATTTATAGCAAACCTACAGCCAATATTATATGGAATGGGCAAAAGCTGGAAGCATTAGCTTTGAAAACCAGCACAAGACAAGGATGCCTTCTCTCATCACTCCTATTCAACACAATATTGGAAGTTCTGGCCACGGCAATTAGCCAAGAGAAAAAATAAATGGCATTCAAATAGGAAGTCAAATTGTCTCTGCTTGCAGATGACATGATTGTATATTTAGAAAACCTCATCGTCTCAGCCCCAAATCTCCTTAAGCTGATAAGCAACTTCAGCAAAGTCACAGGATACAAAACCAATGTGCAAAAATCACAAGCATTTCTATACACCAATAACAGACAAACAGAGAGCCAAATCATGAGTGAACTGCCACTCAAAGTTACTACAAAGAGAATAAAATACCTAGGAATACAACTTACAAGGGATGTGAAGGACCTCTTCAAGGAAAACTACAGACCACTGCTCAAGGAAATAAGAGAGGACACAAACAAATGGAAAAACATTCCATGTTTATGAATACAAAGAATCAATATTGTGAAAGTGACCATATTGCTGAAAGTAATTTATAGATTCAATGCTATCTCCATCAATCTACCACTGATTTTCTTCACAAAATTAGAAAAAAACTACTTTAAGTTTCATATAAAACCAAAAAAGAGCTTGTATAGCCAAGACAATCCTAAGCAAAAAGAACACAGCTGGAGGCATCACGCAACCTGACTTTAAACTGTGCTACAAGGCTACAGTAACCAAAAAAGCATGGTACTGGTACCAAAACAGAGATCTAAACCAATGGAACAGAGCACAGTCCTCAGAAATAACATCACACATCTACAACCATCTGATCTTTGACAAACCTGACAAAAATGAGCAATGGAGAAAGGACTCCCTATTTAATAAATGGTGTTGGAAAACTGGCTAGCCATATGCAGAAAACTGAAACTGGACCCCTTACTTACACCTTACACAAAAATCAACTCAAGCTGGATTAAAGATTTAAACATAAGACCTAAAAACATAAAAAGAAGTTTCTCTAGAAGAAAATGTAGGCAATACCATTCAGAACATAGGCATGGGCAAGGACTTCATGACTAAAACACCAAAAAGAGTGGCAACAAAAGCCAAAATTGACAAATGGGATCTAATTAAACTAAAGAGCTTCTGTACAGCAAAAGAAACTAAAAAAAAAAAAAAAAAAAAAAAAAAAAAAAAAAAAAAAAAAAAAAAAAAAAAAAAAAAAAAAAAAAAAAAAAACAGAGCCCTCCCACCCCTTAAAAAAAAAAAAGGAAAGAAAGAAAGAAATAGCTCAAAATTAAACCCACATAAAAATAGTTAACTGATTTTCTATAAGGACGCCAAGAATATACAATGTGGAAAAGATAATCTCTCCAACAAGTAGTATTGTGAAAACTGAATATCCACATGTAAAAAAATGAAATTGGATTCCTATTTTATATCATATACAATAATTTAAGCTATTTAAAGACTTAAATGTAATACCTTAACCCCTAAAATTTCTAGAAACAACCATAGAACTGTTGTTGACAATGCTATGAAATGAGAAAAAAAAATAAATACTGATGATGATGATCATCATACCTACAGAAGATTTACTGTGTCCGAGCAATGGACTAAGAAATTTGTTTCCATTATCTCATAGCAATTCTATAAGCTATTCATCATAATCCCCATTAAATAGGTTCAAAAAGTGAGACTTGGGAATATTAAATAATTATTTTAATATTACAGAGCTGGTAAATAGCAGAGCAGAACTGAAGTCTGCACAGAGTCTGCTATCTCAAACAATTTGTTTACATACGTTACCTGTTTACCTCCTAACCAATCTACCACTTCATCTGTACTTTCACTTCCCCATGCTTTATATCAGAAAGCTGAAGTGCTTCTTTGAACATTGGTGTTCGGAAGGACATTTAAACAACCATTAAGCTTATTCGTTTTGAAAATCTCTGTAGGAAATAACCATAAATATAAAATAGTTTTTAAATCCTAAGGTGTTTATGAAATAGTTATAAATAATTAGAAAGAGGAGCAAACTAAATGATTACTAATAACTATTGAAATAATTATGTTATATGCAATTTAATATGCACATTAAAGTATGCAGTTATTAAATATTTTAAATGCATATTTTGAGAATGGATATATTGTTAAATTTTAATATTAAAATGCATTATTATTCATAAAAGTGTAAACACATACATGAGAAGCATATATCTCCTCAAATACATATGGAGGAAAATAAACAAGACTGTTACCTGATTTCTTTTCATGGCAGGATCATGAATTTTTTCACTCTTTTCTACTGTGTAGGTGTGTGTGTGTGTGCATCTGCATGATGTCTAATTTTCCATAAGAAACAGGCACTTCGTAAAGAAAAATAATCTTTATTTAGAAAGGATCAGCCCTAGGCTGATGTGCAGAAGCCTCCTATGCTCCTTTTTTTCTCTGACAAGATCAGCTAATGTTTACCACTGTGGCACAAAAGGTTGCAAATATTTACTTCTTAAACAGTAGGAAGGCCTTCCTAGACACTCACTGGTTGTAGGCTCTCTTACAGTTAGCTGATTAAGATTTGTGCACCCATAGAAAGTGTAGAAATTAACGGAGAGGCCTGAAAATGAATTCATAATTAGAAAGGAGACCAGGGTTGTGTTTGGGACATGATTAACTGCTAATCAGTAAAGAACAAACTGATTATTAGCTGTTCAATTCTTGTTGTTCTTAGGGGACTCTACTCAGTGGCCTAATTAAATTGAGCTTGAAGTCTTCACATCTCCATTCAGCGGCAATTTCATTATAATATTCAGTTCTTTGCATGAGATTTGCCTTCCCCCTCTTTAATCATATGTTTTGCATTTGTGTAACACCTTCCTTGATTAGTTTCTCTACAGGATTAGCTCCTGATAACTGCATGGTTTATAAAAGCAAATGTCACATATAAGACAATCTGAATATTAAAGTTTACTGTCAATCTTGGAATTTTTAAAAAGGAAAATCAAACAAAAGATATGCACTCGTTTTAATTAAAATCACTTTCTTTGCTTTCTGAATTGTTTATTTGTTTGGCTCTCAATATTTTATAGAGGTAAGAGTTCAGAAAAAAAATCAATGAATCCAGGGAAATAGAAAAACATTTTACATTTTCAACTGAAACTCAAGAGAATTTTTGTTAATTACATTATTTCCAGCATATAATTTGCCCTCTAGATAGCAGTAAATATTTTAAGCTCTGGGCTACTGCTTATATCATTAGAAATGTCAGTGTTGTAACATATGGAGCAGAGGAGCTCTAGATGTGTATCTTTCACATAAATATTTGGTAACAAAGCATTTGGGTTGGCTATATAATTCCTGATAACCTAACTCAAGTAGTAATTTTAAATTCATACACTCCATCATAAGCTTAGTAGGCAAAGTGGGCTGACTCTAAACATATAGAAGGGTTGAATAATTATGATTTATAATAAGAGAGATAAGTGAACCTGTTATAGATTTTAGACACCACTAAGTTTAGTTAGCAATAACCACTGTGTTTGATTAGCAATAAACAAAATAATCTGGTAACATTTTCCAGTGCCAGATCCTTGTTTAAAGACACAATCTTAAATTTATCCCATTTTTAAACTTCTGAGAAGTAGTATACCTTAACAATGCTTTCTATAAGCTGGTAAGTAGGCCATTAAGAAAAAAACTCAGAACCACTTTCAAAATTGCTTGGATTTTCAACATTTCAGTATATATGTAGAGTCTATCCATCAACAATAATAGCATATATTTATATATTCAATAACATATATATATTCAATACTTACCACATACAATGTATATTTCAAAAGTTTTGCTTGACTAGATTACAATTTTGTTTATGGACATTTTGGTAATAAATTAATTTTCACTTAAACTATTGCAAATAATTGAAAACATAGATAAATTTTATGCAAAAGACTATGTACTCAATATAACATATTTACACAAAAGTTATAATGATGTAAGTGAATGCTGATGATTCAGAAGTGACTTTAATCCGCAGAAAATATGGCATTGTAGAAAAATATGGAAACAATTCCAGTTATTGTTGTAACAGGGTTTGATTTTTGGAGTATAAATCCATCATTGAAGTTTATAATAATTAATCTATAGGACAAAATTATTTAATACATTGTAAATTAAAGTAAATAGTAAGATATACACTATAGCAAGACTATAATTTGCATCAAGACAGGAACTTTAGCAGTATTTCATGGAAATATATGTCTATATTTCCAGCACCTGGTAGTATGATTACACAGAAAAATCATGGGGCACAGACACAAAAATTCTGAAAGATATTTAAATTTATCTTAAAATTTATTCTCCCTACTTAATCAAATGTTGACTCTTAACTGAGGGCATAACCCTACTGTCTCTTGCCTATGTCCAGTCTCAAGAAGTGTTTATATTTCCTGGACCACTTCTCCAAAACACCCTTTTATCAGCCTTCATTGTTGAATGCAGCACCAGTTCTTCCAGCAAAGAGTATGGATTTGAAAAATAGAAGCTAAGATTAAAGAATAAGTTGTCTAAAACCATACAAAGTGATTTACATTATAAAGAGATTTCTTATAAAGAAAAAGTAACTTCTAGCAAAAACAATTAAACCAACATTAAGTATCTTCTGGGATGCTTAATCAAAAAATGAATTAAAATGCTACATGTAAGAGGTTAAAGAATCAGCTTTTACTAAGTAAGTAGCTATCATCATCCTCTTTATGATCTTCCTTACCTTTGTCATCATCGCTGCTGCTGATTTTTCCTAGATCTGGAATGCCGTGCTCCCACCGTTGCATGAAATTTTCTGTTTTTCATAAAGAAGCACACAGCTACCCTCCGTGGACATACATCCAAATATTTCTGGGATTTGTTTGTCTGCTTTTAGAGACAGAATCTCACTCTGTTGCTAGGTTGGAGGACAGTGGTGCAATCGCAGCTCACTGCAGCCTCAAACTCCTGGCCTCAAGTAATTCTCCCACTTTGGCCTCCCAGTGCTGAGATAACAGGATAGAGCCACGGCACCTGACTGCCAGGATGTTTTTTAAAAGAATTTTTTTTCTTTCCTACCCATGTAACAGAAATACAATTCTAATCGTTTTTTTTCTTTTTTTCTGTCTCCCTCTCTTTTTTTTTTTAAACAGGGCCTTGTTTGGTCAAACAGGCTGGAGTGCAGTGGCATGATCACAGCTCACTGCAGCCTTAAAATTCTGGGCACCAGTGATCCTCCATCCTGCCTCATCCTCTGCAATAACTAGGACAACAGGCGCACACCACCATCCCCAGGTAAGTTTTTTTTTGTTGTTGTTTAGCAGAGACAAAGTCTCACTATGTGGCCTGGATTGATCTCAAAGTCTTAGCCTGAGCAATCCTTTCACCTCGGTCTCTTGGTCCCATTCTAATAACTTTAATAGTAGTTACACACTTTCTTGAACAATATTTTAATTATGTCTCCAGTGTATATGGCACCACAGAATGTTTTATCTATGTGAATAAACAGTGAATTTTTATGGGTGTGGGTACCTACTATGTGTTTAATTCTTTTAAATTTCTTCCAATCATCTACTACTGTGTGCTATGGGAAATATTTGAAACTTGTTAAATATTGCATTGTTAAATATTGAGTCTCCTTAAATACCATGATAGCTAATAATTTCTGTGGTTATGGGTGTTCTGATGAATGTGTGTATAAAGAATAGTCAGTGCAACCACTAGATGTATCTAGAGTTAAGATAACTTTCTTTCAACGTATTCTTTAAAATCTTTCTTTTAAAACTTTTATTTTAAATTCAGAGGTACATATGCAGGATATACAGTGTCGTTACCTAGGTAAAGGCGTATTATAGGGGTTTGTTGTATAGATTATTTAATCACATAGGTATTAAATCTAGTACCCATTAGTTATTTTTACTGATTTTCTCCCTCCTTCCAACCTTCACTCTCCACCCTCTGATAGGCCCCAGTGTGTGTGTTGATCCCTTCTACGAGTCCAAGTGTTCCCATCACTTAGCTGCCACTTACAAGTGATAACATGCCATATTTAGTTTTCTGTTTCTGCATTAGTTTACTAAGGATAATGGCTTTCAGCTCCATTCATGTCCCTGCAAAGGACATGATCTCATTCTTTTTTATGGCTGCATATTATTCCATGGTGTATATGTGCCACGTTTTCCTTGTCCAGTCTATGACTGATGGTCATTAAAGTTAATTCCAAGCCTTTGCTATTGTGAATGGTGCTGCAATGAACATATGCATACATATGTATTTAAAATAGAATGATTCATATTCCTTTGGGTATATATCCAGTGATGGGGTTGCTGGGACAAATGGTATTTCCATATGTAGGTCTTTGAGGAATCTCCAAATTGTCATCCATATGGTTGAACTAATTTACCCTCCCACCAATAGTGGACAAGTGTTCTTTTTATTCCACAACTTTGCCAGCATCTGTTATTTTTTGACTTTTTAATAATAGCCATTCTGACTGGTGTAAACTGTTATCTCCCTGTGCTTTTGATTTGCATTTCTCTAACGATCAGTGATGTTGAGCTCTTGTTATATGACTTTTGACCACATGTAAGTCTTCCTTTGAGAAATGTCTGCTCATGTCATTTTCTCACTTTTTAAAGGGATTTTTTTTCTTGTAAATTAAGTTCCTTATACATGCTGGATATTAGACCTTTGTCAGATGCATATTTTGCAGAAATTTTCTCCCATTCTGTAACTTATTTGTTTACCCTGTTGACAGTGTCTTTTGCTGTTCAGAAGCTCTTTGGTTTAATTAGATCTCATTTGTCAATTTTGCTTTTGTTGCAATTGCTTTTTGCATCTTCGTCATGAAATCTTTGCCCATGCCTATGTCCTGAATGATATTGCCTAATTTGTCTTTCAGGGTTCTTGTAGTTTTAGGTTTTGCATTTAAGTCTTTAATCTATCATGAATTAATTTTTGTATATGGTGTAAGGAAGGGGTCCAGTTTCAGTTTTCTGCATATGGCTAGCCAGTTATCCCAGCACCATTTATTGAATAGGAAATCTTTTCCTTATTATTATTATTATTATTATTATTTTGATCAAGTTTGTCCAAGATGAGATAGTTGTAGGTAGAGTCTTATTTCTGGGTTCTCTATTCTGTTCCGTTGGTCTATATGTCTGTTCTTGTAGCAGTACCATGCTATTTTGCTTACTGTAATCCTGTAGTATAGTTTGAATTCAGCTAGCGTGATATCTCCAGCTTTGTTCTTTTTGCCTAGAATTGCCTTGGCTATTTGGGCTCTTTTATAATTCCATGTGAATTTTAAAATAGTTTTTCAAGTTCTGTAAAGAATATCAATGGTAGTTTAATAGGAATAGCATCAAATCTATAAATTACTTTGGGCAGTATGACTAGACTATTTTAATGATACTGATTTTTTCTATCTATGAGTATAGAACATTTTCCCATTTATTTGTGTCATTTATGATTTCATAGAGCAGTGATTTGTAGTCCTCCTTTTATTGATCTTTCCCCTCCCTTGATAGCTGTATTCCTAGGTATTTTATTCTGTCTGTGACAATTATGAATGGGAGTTCATTCATGATTTGGGTCTCAGCTTAACTGTTGTTGTTGTATAGAAATGCTAGAAATTTTTGCACATTGATTTTGTATCCCAAGACTTTGCTGAAGTTGCTTATAAGCTTAAGAAGCTATTGGAGTTTGCTCTTGATTTGGCTCTCTGTTAGTCTGTTATTGGTGTATAGAAATGCTTATGATTTCTGCACATTGATTTTGTATCCTGAGACTTTGCTGAAGTTGCTTATCAGTCTAAAGAGATTTTGGGCTGAGATGATAGGGTCTTCTAAATATACAATCATGTCATCTACAAACAGAGACAATTTGACTTCCTCTTTTCTTAATTGAATACCCTTTATTATTTTTTATTTCCTAATTACTCTGGATAGAATTTCCAGTACTATATTGAATAGGAGTGGTGAGAGAGGGCATCATTTTCTAGTGCTAGATTTCAAAGGGAATGCTTCCAGTCATTGCCCGTTCAGTGTGATATTGGCTGTAGGTTTGTTGTAATAGCTTTCATTATTTTAAGATATATTCCTTTGATACCTAGTTTATTGAGAGTTTTTAGCATAAAGGGCTGTTGAATTTTGTTGAAGGCCTTCTCTGCGTCTATTGAGATAATCATGTGGTTTTGTCTTTGGTTCTATTTATGTGGTGGATTACATTTATAGACTTGCATATGTTGAACCAGCCTTGCATCCCTGGAATGAAATCTACTTGATCGTGATGGATAAGTGTTTTGATGTGCTATTGCAATCAGTTTGCCAGTATTTTATTGAAGATTTTTACATCTATGTTCATCACGGATATTGGCCTGAGGTATTCTTTTTTTGTTTAGTCTCTGCTGGGTTTTGGTATCAGGATGATGTTGGTCTCATAAAATGATTTGGGAAGGATTCTCTCTTTAGATTGTTTGGAATAGTTTCAGAAGGAATGGTACTAGCTTCTCCTTGTACTTCTGGTAGAATTCGGCTGTGAACTCTTCTGGACCTGGAATTTTTTTGGTTGGTAGCAAACTCCTATTCACAATTGCTACAAAAAGAATAAAATACCTAGGAATAAAACTAACAAAGGATGCAAAGGACCTCTTCAAGAAGAACTACGAACCACTGCTCAAGGAAATAAGAGAAGACACCAACAGATGGAGAAACATTCCATGCTTATGGTTAGGAGGAATTAATATCATGAAAATGCCCTTACTGTCTAAACTAATTTATAGATTCCACTCTATCCCTATCAAGCTACCAATGACCTTCTTCACAAAATTGGAAAAAACCACCTTAAACTTCATCTGGAACCAAAAGAGAGCCCCCATAGCCAAGAAGATCCTAAGGAAAAAGAACAAAGCCAGAGGCATCATGCTACCTGATTTCAAACTATACTACAAGGCTACAGTAATCAAAACAGCATGGTACTGGTACCAAAACAGAGACATAGACCAATGGAACAAAATAGAGGCCTTGGAGACAGTGCCACACATCTGCAAGCATCTGATCTTTGACAAACCTGACAAAAACAAGCAATGGGAAAAAGATTCCCTGTTTAATAAATGGTGTTGGAAGAACTGGCTAGCAGTGTGCAGAAAGCAGAAAATGGACCCTTTCCTGACACCTTACACTAAAATTAACTCCAGATGGATTAAAGACTTAAACATAAGACCTAACACAATAAAAACCCTGAAGAAAACCTAGGCAAAACCATTTCAGGACATAGGCATAGGCAAGGACTTAATGACTAAAACACCAAAAGCATTGGCAACAAAAGCCAAAATAGATAATTAAGATCTAATTAAACTCCAGATCTTTTGTACAACAAAAGAAACAATCATTAAAGTGAACCAGCAACCAACAGAATGGAAAACAAATTTTTCAATCTACCCATCTGAAAAAGTGCTAATATCCAAGATCTACAAAGAACTAAAGCAGATTTACAAGAAACAAACAAACAAACCCATTCAAAAGTGGGCAAAGGATATGAACAGACACTTTTCAAAAGAAGACATATATGAGGCCAACAAACATATGAAAAAATGCTCATCATCACTGATTATTAGAGAAATGCAAATCAAAACCACATTGTGATATCACCTCATGCCAGTTAGAATGGCAATCATTAAAAGATCTGGGGACAACAGATGCTGGAGAGGATGTGGAGAAATAGCAACACATTTACACTGTTGGTGGGAGTGTAAATTAGTTCAACAATTGTGGAAGATAGTGTGGCACTTCCTCAAGGACCTAGAAATAGAAATTCCATTTGACCCAGCAATCTCATTACTGGGTATATACCCAAAGGATTATAAATCATCCTATTATAACGACACATGCACAGATATGTTCATAGTGGCACTGTTTACAATAGCAAAGACCTGGAACCAACCTAAATGCCTATTGACAATAGACTGGACAAAGAAAATGTGGCACATATACACCATGGAATACTATGCAGCCATAAAAATAACGAGTTTGTGTCCTTTGTAAGGACATGGATGAATCTGGAAACCATCATTCTCAGCAAACTGACACAAGAACAGAAAATCAGACACCACATGTTCTCACTCATAGGTGGGTGTTGAACAATGAGAACATATGGACACAGGGAGGGGAGCATCACACACTGGGGTCTGTTGTGGGGGCCAAGGGAGGTACAGCGGTGGGTGTGGGGAGGTTGGGGAGGGATAATGTGGGGAGAAATGCCAGATGTAGGTGACAGGGGGATGGAGGCAGCCAACTGCATTGCCATGTGTGTACCTATGCAACAATCCTGCATGCTCTGCACATGTACCCCACAACCTAAAGTGCAATTTAAAAAAAAAAGGTAGACAACATGTGACTTACAGGCACTTTAAATGCGTAACATAATGTAAGTATTGTGTTCCTATAATTTTATTGTATAATAAATGACTTAATATACTTTATATTTCATAAATAAATGTACCTGTCTACTGCAAAAAAAAAAGAGGCTATTGGGCCGAGATGATGCGGTTTTCTAGATATAGGATTACGTCATCTGTAAACAGGGTTAGTTTGACTTCCTCTTTTCCTATTTGAATGCCTTTTCTTTCTCTTGCCTGATCGTTCTGTCTAAAACTTCCAATACTGTGCAAATAGAAGTGATGAGAGAGGGCATCCTTGGGGTGACATGCTTTGACAGCATTTAACAAATACATCCAGAAATTAAAATGCAGTTTAGTAAGAACCTGAAATGCCCTCTTTAGTTTAATTTTAATCTTGGCATTTCAACTTAACTCAAAATACATGTTGTTTCTTCAGGGTTACTACATCTTTGATTTATTGATTACAAAATCTACTTTGAAATATTATACTACTTAACATATAATGCAACACTCTACTTATACATACTTAGATTTCCCCATTCTTTGTGCCTGTGTTTCAAGTATTTTTCTAAATGCTATAATTACTAAAATGCATTATTATATATGATTTAAATCATAATTTCCTTACTATGCTTTATTTTTCCAATTGCTATTGACATGTCTGTAAGTTTGCTTATCCTTTTTCATTGCTTCCAATTTTGTTAAGCATATAAAATAAAGTTTTGAATATAGATAATTTTCAGTTTTACAATTTTTACTTGATTTTTTATATATATTATCCATTCCACATCTTGTACGTCTCATCTCTTTACTCCTTATATCTATCTTTTCCTATAAAATATTTAACTTCTGTATGTTTCTTTTCAAGTTCTTAGATGCTAATCCCAAAATGGATTCGTTTGAAGTTGTCTTCTTTCTGGACTGTTGTTTTTCATCTTCTTTGAGTCACATTCACTTGTCAAACATATTTCCCTATCATATCATACATGTTTTCTTATCATGTTGGGACATTGTGCATAAAAAGAACAATGAAGATCTAAGTGAATTTTCATTTTGTTTTGTTTATTTTCCAGGGAGTTGTAAAGTTAAGTTGCTTATAGTTCAGATTTGCCCTCGCATGAAATTGAGTTAAAACTGGGCCAAAATTTAAATTAGATTTAATTTGCTTGTGATTTGTCCAACCTACAAAATCCAGACTTCTGCTGTTTGACTTTGTTTGAGCTGAGAATAGGTTGGACATAGTGTTTTAGATTATTCTGGTTTACTTTTGAATTTCATTCTAGCAGGGCTCCAGAACCCAAGTACTGCAACAACATGCAGGGTTGCCTGATTCTCTCAGTATTCTAGTCCTTTCCTCATGCCATTTCCCCTCAACAAAATTAGCAGAAGGGTAGAATAAGAAGGGTTGGGCTGAGAAATGTATTGTATTTGGAGCTCTTTCTTTTTCTAGTATATTTTATCAGCTCATACTCTTGCATAAAGGTCAGCTGACTCTTTTATTCTGTCTCTGAAAATTCTCTCTTTCTTCCAATGGCAGGACTGCCCCTTCCTCCATCTATACTCAGACCATGTGATGACCCATGTTTGGAAGTTGCCATAGCTCTCAGCTCACTTTTAAAGTATTAATTTCTCAATGGATTCACCTTGTATCCTCTGCTCTTTGATAGTCTCACAAAATATATGGTTTTAATTTTATCTAGTATTTTTAGGGGTGAAGGAATTTTGTACCTTTCCATAACATCCATGCCAAACATAATATTGCCTCACTTGGTTTTCTAATAATGTTGATGTCTACATGTCTTCTGTATTGATTTTTTTAAAAAGAAAACAAACTGCATTCTAAAGATACTGCCTTCAGGAGTTTTAATGATTTGTTATGTATAAGTCAAAGAAAAATTAAAGCTATTTTTCAGTCAGTTATGACAGTGAGAGAAAACACCCAGTTTTGCTTTGAAGATTTTTCCAGATCCCAAGTTTGTCTGTGTTTAAATAAGTATAGTCATTGTTCCTACAGAAGAAAACAAAAATGAGAATATGCACAGCTATTGGTCTTGTAAGACAAGTAGTATTCCATCATCACAAAGGTCCCTAGGAAACCATTTAAATGGCTTTATTGATTTTCCCTTGTTGGTGCATTTAGTTCAAACAGCTCCCATGAAACACCTCTGTGCTTGAGTTAGGATTCGTTGACAACTAGTGAAAAAACTACCAACCCATGAGTTGCTTTTACTTTTCTTTCTGATTATTCAGGTCAAAACTCACACTGAGGTTGTAATACAAGGTTTAATAGTACAAGAAGCTTGAATCAATTTTTAAATTGACTGTATTTTTAGAGAAACTTAAGGTTCACAGTAAAATTGAGTGGAAAGCACAGACTTTCTATATATCCCGTCTCCACACATGCATAACCTACCCTATTCCCAACATCTTCTAGCAGAGCGGTACACTTGTTGCAAATGATGTGAACCTACATTGATATATCCTTATCATACAAAGTCAGTAGTTTATATTAGGGCTCACTTTTGGTCATCTGCATTCTATGGATTTAGGCAAATGTATAATGAAAAGTACCTACCATTATAGTGCATACAGAATAGACTCACTGCCCTAAAAGTTTCTGTGTTCCACCTATTCATCCATCATTTCCTTTAAGTCCCTGGCAGTCATTCATCTTTTATGTCTCAGTAGTTTTGTCTTTCCTAGAATGTCATACAGTTGGACTTATGCAGTGTATAAATTATTTTTGGATTGAACACTTTCACATAATAATATGCATTTAAGGTTTCTCCATGTCTTTTCATGGCTTGGCATCTCATTTCTTTTAATGCTGAATAAAATTATGTTGCCTTGATGTACCAAAGTTTTTTTATCCATTCATCTTATGAAGCACATCTTGGTTGCTTCTAAGTTTTGACAATTATGAATAAAAATGCTATGAACATCTCCGTGCAGGATTTTGTATGTATATAAGTTTTTTATTCATTTAGGAACCAAAGAACATGATTTCCCAATTATATGGTAAAAGTATGTATAGTCTTATAAGAAACTGCCAAACTGTTTTCCAAAGTGGTTGTACCATTTTGCATTCCCACCAGCAATAAATGAGAATTTCTATTGCTCTGTCTACATCTTTATAAACGTTTGGTATTGTAGTGCTCTGGGTTTTGGCCATGTTAATAGGTGTGTAGTGGTATCTCATTGTTGTTTTAATTTGCAATTCCCTAATAACATATACTGATAAGCATCATTTTATATAGTTGTCATCTGTAGATCTTCTTTGGTGAGGTGACTGTTTAGATCTTTCACCTATTTTAAGTTGGATTGTTTCCTTTATTATTGTTAAGCTTTAAGAGTTCTTTGTATATTTTCGTTACTAGTCCTTTAGTAGATATGACTTGTAAATGTTTTTGTCTCAGTCTAGGCCTTTTGTGACTCATCTTGCAATTATTTTAAAATTTGAAGAAAATTTTAATTTACAGTTTGATTATGGGAAATTTCAAATATATGACAGACAAAAACAAGAGACGTCCATGTGTATCTAATACCAACTTACGTTTCGTCTATGTGCCTTCATATTCTGCCCTCTTTCTCACTCTGTGGGATTACTTTGAAAAGGCCAGGCTTAATTTAATGTCAGCTATAAAAATTTCAGAATTTATCTCTAAATAAGAACTATTTTTGAAATAATCATTATTATATAATTAAAGCTTATAAAAACTTGACTAAATTCTTTATATCAGCAAGTATCCAGTCCACAGTTCTCTCATAAGTATCTTTTTGTTTGCTTAACTTTTTAAAAAATATTTGGTTATTTCAAGTTGGTATTCAAAGTTCAAACATACTATTTCATAAACATGTCTTCTAAGATTATCTTAATGTATTCGTTCCTGCAGTTTTTCCTTCCCTCTTGAAATGTATTTGTTGAAAACAACTGCGCCATTTGTATTTTTTGTATTTAGATCTAGAAGCTCTATCCGATTCAGGTATAATCTTAAACAAAAGTATCTCAGATATAGCTAGGTGCTGCTTAAATAAGAGTCCCACAATTTGTAGTTATCTCTCCTTTTAGTAACGTAATTTTCAATTTTCTTCATGAGTTAACACAATGGTGACACTATGTATTTTATTTTTAATTATAAGATACACTGTATGTATGGAGGGAAACTTGACTTCACCAATCATTTTGTTACTGTGGCATACATTCATACAGGAAATAGTGATAGGATGATTGATTCTTTCCTCTTTGATGTGTTTTAAGAATACTTCGTTGGCTTTTCAACATCTTTAAAATGTGAGCATTAGCAGGTTTTTGTTTGGTTTTGTCTATATGATCATTAAAATTGCAATATATTTAACATGTTTCAACTCACTGCAGTAATTCTTTCAATTAATATTTAACGTTTTTCTTTTTTTTCATAAGGGATTTCTTCAAGTTGGCTGCTGAGTCCTTTTTACTCAGTCCTAGTATTTTTGGAAGCCTCTTTGGTTTCTGTTAAGAAAAAATGACCAGGTTTACCTTACATATTTCATGCCTGGGATCAGCCATCTATCCAAGGAACTCTGGTTACTTTTAATGGAATATGGTATTGAGACTCGAATATTATTACACCAATGCTCATTGTTACTAGGTTGATCATTGTGTTCAGGATTTTTCAATAGAAAGAACTAAGAAATCAGTATTATTTTTAGTTTTAAGACAAAATATGTACATTCATATTTAGGAATTTTTTATTATGTCTTTGATTTCATATTTATATATTTTCTCTTAAGTTTAAATATTTCCCAATAACACTAAAATTATTACTTACGTATTTATTTATTTATTTTTTGAGATGAAGTCTCACTCTGTCACTTAGGCTGGAGTGCAGTGGGGTGATCTTCGCTCACAGCAACCCTCCTGGGTTCAAGCAGTTCTCCTGAATCAGCATTCCTATTACCTGGGATTACAGGTGCCTGCCACCATGCCCAGCTAATTTTTGTATTTTTAGTAAAGACAGAGTTTTACCATGTTGACCAGACTTGTCTCTAACTCCTGACCTCAAGTCATCTGCCCACCTTGGATTCCCAAAGTGCTGGGATTGTAGGCGTGACATTACTTACATATTTTAACATAGACAAACATTTTTCATATGTGGATAAATTAGAATGACCATACTAATATTATTACAACTTAAAACAACATATTTTTATCATCTCACAATTTCCATGGGTCAAGAGCCTAGACATGGCGTAGGTGGGTACTCTATTCTCAGAGTGTAACAGGCTGTGAAAAAAAATGTTAGCTTGCCTGCATTCTTATGTGGAGATCCACTCACTTCTAAGCTCATTCAGGTATCTAATAGATTCTTTATCTTTCTCTGTATGGCAAAGGGCCCCAGCTTTCTTCTGGCTGCTGCCTGAAGGCTTCCTGACATTCCTTTTGAATTCATAAAGAGCAAAAGCAGAGTCTTTAACTTCAGTGAGAGCCCAGTTGCTTTTTTTTAAGAGCCTTCACTTAGGTCAGCTCTACTCAGGATAATCTTCCTTTTGATTGATCTGAGACTTTAATTACATCTGCAAAATCCTTTCATTTTTGCCATATTCTATTCCTAAAAGCAAGTCGTAGTTCCCACCCACATTAGAGGAACATGGATTATTCAGGATAATAGCAGGAGGGAGAGGGGATCATTGGGGCTACTTTAGGACTTTGCTTGCCTCAAGGATAATATCTAAAAAAAAAAAATAGAATTCTTGTTATAATAAAATAATGTAGCATAGGGTAAGTACTTGTCAGAGCCTGTACCTTAAATACAGTTCAGGTATGAAAAATAATATTAGACCATGTTGTGGTGGGGGCTGGGCATGGGTGAAGATAGGGGTCTGATGGTGAAGATAGAGTTAAAGATAAATATAACACCTCCTAGAACTTTGAGTCAAATTTCAGAAAGAGAGATATACAGAAGATTTAGTGTAAGACAGATCAGAATGTAGGAGATAATAGATGTCAGCACACAAGACATTTACACCTTTCAAAAATATTAACTCAAAATGAGTAACACACCTAAATATAAAATGCAAAATAAAATTCCTGGATGATCAGAGGAGAAAATTGGTGGTGGTGTGATGACGTTTTAGAAATAACACCAAAGGCAAGATCCATGATAAAAAGAATTAGACTTCATTAAAATTTTAAAAATCTTCTCTGTAAAAGAAACTCTCAAGAGAATGAAAACATAAGTCTTAGACTAGAAGAAAATATTTACAAAAAATATACCTGGTAAAGGACTGTTACGCAAAATATACAAAGACCACCTAATCTTAAGAATAATAAAAACATCCCTATTAAAAAATGGGTCAAAGGTCATCACCAGAAAAGATATTCAGGTGGAAAATAAGCATAAGAAAAATTGCTCCACACCAAATGTCATCAGGGAAAGGCAAATTAAAAGAAACAATGAGATATCACTACCTGCCTATGGGAATGGCCAGAACCCTGAAAACACAGAATGCTCACAAGGATGCAGGGCAACAGGAATTCTTATTCATTGCTGCTGGAAATGCAAAATGGCATAGTCACTTTGGAAAACAGTTTGCCAGTTTGTCACAAAACGAAGCATACTGGTAGATATAATTCAGAAATCATGCTTATAAGTATTCACCCAAAGGAGTTAAAAACTTAAATATACTTATTGGGGCAGCAGTGTCTGGGGCTGAAGTCCCCTGTGGAGTCAGAGGGAAGCTGCAAATGATGTCCTTGTGCTTCAGAAAGCACAGAGCAAGGTTTTGTAGAGAAGACTGAGAAGTACTGGATAACAGTACAATCAAGTGCTTTTTATAAATGCTTGAACATGTTCCTGCACGAACCCTTTGAGGTACTTAGCTCTAATCTGATCTGATCAAGAATTTTTATGGGTGGTTCAGATATAGACATACCAGGTGGTGTCACAAAGCAGGAGCAGATGATCTTGCAGATGATCCTGCTACTAGGGACAGAGCTGGTCTGGAGGCTGCTGCAGCTCTATAGACACCTGCTGTGTTGTTGCTGGGAGCTGCGACCAAGAGCATCCAGGAGCATTACAAGATGCTGTCAGGCAGAGTTTCTGGCTTTATTCAGATGAAGAATCCAGTAAATTATTTAAAAAGTCATTGAAGATGCACAGTGGGTCATGAACATATATTTAAAAAAAAAAAAAAACATCAAAACCAAGAACCCAGAGATTGAGCTGTGCTAAAGACATTGGAAGCTGAGAAACTTCTCTTCTCCTGGAGCTCAGCAGCAGCAGTGGCAGTTTTGAAAGATCCACTGTGATTGTTGGCTGAAAGAGTGAGAAATCATGGGAGGAGACGCTGACTTTGCTCAGAAGGCCCTTTACACCAGGGTAATGTTTGCAGCATCATTTACGTTTTCACTTCAAGTCGGTTATGATATGAAATTTGGGGAAAATGTATTTTTTGTTTTCTTTGTGTGTTTTTAAAGTTTTTTGTGTTCTTTTTTTCTTTTTTCTTTTTTCACTTTTCTCTGAAAATGATTCATTCATTCTGGAGGTCTCTTTTCCATACTTTGAGTCCCAGAGCAGATGTCCGCTCAGTGGATCTGTACAAGGAAAAAAGCATAGATAGGTTTTAGAACCAGAAAGATCTGGAATTGAATTCCAGCTCAGTGGCTTTTCGAGAATATTGTCTTCCAATTCACTTTCTTCCTTTTTGAGGATAAAGTAAGATGAAGTCAAAGTGCCTCACACAGTGTACGATGCATGCTAGTCCTACATAAGTGTCCTCTCTGAGGATGCCATCCTGCCCTGCCCCTTCCTCTGTTCCCATAGTGTTCTGTATATCTCTGCTCCAGCGTGCACTGTGTTGGATCTTATTTGTTTGCAAGCTTGTCCTGTTTCTGCTTGTAGCCCCTGAGCCCTCAGAGTTGTCACACATCAAGCGCTCTTCCTGACCACTGTCTCTTCATGCCCAGGGAGACGAAAGCCCTGGGCCTTGCCTTCAAGGAGTTAACAATGTCCTTGAAACGGTGAAGTGCCTACTGTGTGAACCAAGGAAGAACACCAAAGCAGCTGGAAACTGGCCTGTTCAGGCTTCTGTGCACCTGCGATCTGTCTCAACTGGCTTTTCCCTGCCTTGCGACCATGGAGGAAGAATGGAAGGGAAAGAGCGTAGGAGGGTGGGCTCAGGGAGAACTGGACAGAGCAGCCAGAAGATACAGAGAGAAGCCTCACTAGGACTTGAGTATTCCCCAGAGGCACTCAGCCACAGGGAGGATCTAGCATGTATTCGTATCCTTGCAATTATGTGACTTAAAGTGATTGAGAGACATCTATATGTGTGTACATACTCCACGGACTAATAATGAAGTAAATATATGAATTTTTGGGGAAAACACATATATATGCACAAAGCCTGCACACAGATAATTATATCTTTATTCATAATTGTCAAAACATACAAGCAACCAAGATAAGATGTGTCCCATAGATGAAAGGTTAAAATAACTTTGGTACATCCACACAATGGAATTTTATTCAGCATTAAAAAGAGATGAGCTATCAAGCCATGAAAAAAACATGGAGAAACCTTAAATATTATCATGGGAAATAATCCAAACTTTAAAAGATATGTACTATATAAGTCCAAATAAATGAAATTCTGGAAAAGATAAAACTGAGACATTACAAAGATTGGTGTTGCTAGAACTTAGCGGGGAGGGAGGAATAAATAGGTAAAGTACAGAAAATTTTCAGGGCAGTAAATCTATTCTGTATATTACAATGGTGTGTGTGTCATTATACGTATATACTTATAGAATGTAGAACACCAAAAGTGAATTCTAACATAAACTATGGACTCTGGTGATAATTTTGTGCCAAAGTGGGTTCGTCGAATGAAACAAGGGTGCCACTCTTCAGGGGATATTAATAATCGGGAAGGTTATGTGTGTCAGGAGAGTGCTATATGGGAAATCTCTGTACTTCTGCTCAGTTTTGCTGTGAACCTAAAAGTACTCCAAAAAAAAAAAAGTCAATTTTTAAAAGTAAAGATATGTCATGCTAACATAATCAAAGAAAGTTTGAATAACCATATTAATTTCAGACAGAGCAGATTTCAAACCAAGGATAGTTATTAGGGCTATAGGGGATATTACATAATGATCAAAGGAATGATTTTTCTCCAAGAATACCTGACAGCCCTTAATAGGTGTGAACATAAAAACAGGTTCAAAACTCATGAGAAAACATATCGAACTGCAAGGAGAAATAGATAAATCTGGAGTTTCACACCTCTTTATCAATAATTGATAGATTTAACAGGCAAAAAATCAGTAAGGATATAGTGAAATGAATGGCATCATTAATCAACTAGATCTATTTGACATTTATATAATACATCATTCCCAAACAGCAGAATACATATTTTTGCCAAACCTATATGCAACATTCTCCAAGACAGATCGTATTCTGGGCCACAAAACAAACCTTAGCACATTTAAAGGTTAAAAATTATACAAGGTATATTCCCAGACCACAATGGAATCAAATTAAAAATAACTGAAAAACTCAAATATCTGGAGATTAAACAACACACATTTAAATATCAAGTGGGTCAGAAAAGAAATCTCGAGAGAAATTAAAAATATTTTGAAACAAGTTAAAAGAAAAACACAATTTAAAATTTGTGGAATACAGAAAAACAGTGCTTATAGGGAAATTTATAGAATTAAATACATATATTAGAAAACCATAATCTAAAATCAGTAACGTAAGCTTCTACCTTACGAATCTAGAAAAAGAACAGTCAATTGAATTTGGACTAAGCAGAAAAAGATTAAAATTGTGGCATGTATCAATGAAATTGAAAACAGAAAATTAATAGAGAAAAATCAAGGAAATAAAACAATAAAATTGCTAAACCTATAGCCAGGCTGTATTAATTTGCTGGGGTTGGCATAACAAAATGGCAAAGCCTGGGTGGCTTAAACACTAGATATTTATTTTCTCATAGTTGTGGAGGCTAGAATTCCAGGATCAAAGGGTGGGCAACTTTAGTTTCTCCTGAAGCCTTTCTCCTTGGCTTGCACATAGCTGCTTTCTTGCTGTGTGCTCACATGATTGTTCCTTTTTGTGTACACAACCCTGGTGTCTCTGTGTGTGTCCAAATTATCTCATCTTATAGGGACACTAATTAGATTCAATTAACGTCTATCCTGATGGCTTCATTTTAACATAATCACCTCTTCAGAGCTGACTTTCCAATTGTAGTCACATGCTGAGGTGCTAGAAGTTAGAAAGTTAACATGAATTTTGGGGGCACAATTCAGTCCATAACAAAGCCTAATCAAAAAAAAAAAATTGAGAAAACACACATTTGTAATATCAGAGATAAAACAGCAGCCATCATGGCAGTTCTAATGAGTATTAAGAGAATTTTAAAGAATAAAGGAACAACTCCATACCCACAAATTTGTTAATATAGATTAATTGTACCGATTTCTTGAAAACACAAACTACCAAAAGTAATACAAGGACAAATAAATAATTTGAAGAGGGCTATACGTGTTAAGAAGAAGAATGATGGTTGCCAAAGGCTGAGGAGGGCATTGGGGAGGTAGGGGAGAAGTGGGAATGCTTAACAGGTGCAAAAATGTCATTAGAGCGAATAAGATCTAGTATTTGTTGGCACCACAGTGATTACAGTCATCAATCATTTATTGTACATTTAAAAATAACTAAAAGAGTGTAACTGGAATATTTGTAACACAAAGAAATAATAAATGTTTGAGGTGATAGATATTACATTTACCCTAATGTGCCTATTACACATTATATTCTTGTATTAAAAAAAACTGAATTAGTGATAATAACTTCAAAAATGAAAGTCACCAGGCTCAGATGATTTTAATAGTGAATTCTGCTGAACATTAAAAAAAATTCATTCTGATTGTTGTAATTTTTTTTCTCAGAAAATTAGAAGCAAAAGGAATACTTCTTAACTAATTCCGTGAAGCCAGAATTACCCCAATACTAAAACCAGACAAAAATATTACAAGGAAGAAAAATTATGGAGGGATCTGTTACATGAACACAAATGAAAAAAATTTCAACTAAATATTAGCAAATTAACCTTAAAATGTATAAAAAGAATTGTATAGGACTACCAAGTAGTATTTATTTCTGGTTTTTGAAGGATGGTTCAATATTTATACAATAAAAAAGAGGCAGACAAACAACAATGACTCAGAAAGGACTAAAATAGAAAATTGCTAAACAAGCAAGATAGTAAATTCTTATAGATTTGGCTAGTCTTTTCTTGTGGCCTTAGGAAAAAAATGGAGCTTATGTTAGTCCATTCAGGTTTCTATTAAAATGCACATAAACTTGGTGGCTTATAAACAATAAATATTTATTTCTCATAGTCCTGGATGTGGGGAAATCCAAAATCTAGGTGCCACAGATTTTGTGTCTTGTGAAGGTCTGCTTCCTAATCAAAGGCCATTTCTCACTGTAACCTCCCATAGAGGAAGCGTGAGGGAGCTTTCTGGGCTCATTTTAATAAGGATATGTATCCCATTCATGAAGGCTCATGACCTCATCCTTTCCAAAAAGCCCTACCTCCTAATACTATCATCTTGAGTGGTAGGATTTCAACATATGAATTTTGAAGAAACATTGCAAGGCAACTATCCTTAATTAAATTTAAGAATGTAAGGTAAATGGGTGATAGTTTTTAGGGGATTCTAGCATCAAGTTAAGGAAAACCGTTTGAAGGCAGTTGTCAAAAGCATTAAGAATGGTAGTTTCACTCATAGTAACTCTCATAGTGTGGTGTAAAATGAGAAACTATATTTTAGGAAATATAAATAGGAAATTCATACAGAAGGTATCACTGAGTCAAGAAATTTAGATATGATCTGTATTAATTCCAGTGATATTTGTATATTCTTGGTACATATTTTGTGGAAGAAATAAGCTTATTTTAAGACTGGCCTGGGATAGAAAATTATACATGTCTTGCCCAGTTGCTGTCCTACCCCAAAGACTGTTTAGTACTTCCTTATTTTGAGCAACATAGCTTTCCGGTAGTGCCTTATTTTTTTTAACGGATGCCTATTATTAGTAGCCAAATTCTAAATTATTAAAGCACATTTTACATTAAGGAAACTATTCTTTTCACTGGAAATAATTTCATATATGTGTCAAGAATCTTATTTAAGATTTTCTGGCCAAGATGGATGACTAGAATCAGCTAGTGTATGCAGCTGTCATGGAAAGAAGAGACAGTGGTGACTAAACACTAGCTCTTCAACTGGGACATCCAGGTGGACACACTGAGATTCATCAAGGAAGCAACTCGACCCACAGAGAACAGAGACGAGTGAGACAGGACTGCGGGTGGCATGGAGCCAGGTTTCTCCCACCGTGGAAAAACAGTGAGTAGGCGTCCCCAAGGACCCACACTTCTGCAGCTCTGGGCTCAGGAGATTCCCCATGACCCCTCACAACAATGGCCTCCAGACCTACATGGAGAGCTAGGTGGGCAGAGACATTGCTTAAGCACAGGCAGAGTCCTTGGGGCCTTGGATCCCCGAGTGCTCCAGCACCAGCGGCTGCAACTGCGGCAACAGGGCAGGCTAGGCTCCCTTCCATGCCCCCAGAAAAGGGGCCGAATCCACGGAGCTGAGCAGTAATGGACTACAGGCCTTACCTACCCTGCATCTCACAGGATAAGGGTCACTTACCTGAGACCCTAGCCAGGCAACCTTAGCTCTGCCTGAGTTCTCAGGCCAGAACCACCTCTGCACCTCCTTGGGACAGAGCTCCCAGAGGGAAAGCAGGCAGGCCACAATTTTGGCTGCTCCACAGCCCACACTCCTGTTGCCCTCAGGCTCAGGAAGGTTTGTGATAATTAGGAACTAATGCGGATTCCAAGCACAGTGCAGCTACCTTACAGAAAAGTGGCCAGACTGTTTTCCACATGAATCCCCACCTCTGTTACTCTTCATGGCCAGTGCCTCTCAACCTGGTCTCCCAGCACAACCATCCTGTCCCCTGCCTAAATACGTCAGTCCCTTGCTGCTCTACATTTCTCTGAGGAGGAAATCATAGAGAAAACCCGCCACTCCTCTGCCATTGCAGCTGCAGTGATACTGTCCTTACTGTCCTTAGGCTGGGAGCCACAATATGAAGAGGAGCCCAGTCTTTCTTCCTTATGAGTCACCTTTAACTCTTCACCAGGCAAGGGCCCTGGCTTGGAACTGCAGCAGAGCTTCCCCACCCCTGGCTGAGCATACCTGCCGGCAGTGGCTCCATGATTCCCTGGGGAGGGTCTCCCAGAGGTAACCAACCAACTCTGTGCCATTGCTATGGCTACAGTTCTGCGGCTGCTGCCCTCAAACTTGGGAAGAAACAAACAGCCTGAGGGTTTTTCTCATGCTTCCAGTACTACACAGTCACCATATAAAGAGGAGCCCTGTCTCTCTTCCCTGTGAACCCTTGACCTCCAGCTCTTCACCAGGGGGCTCCAGCTTAGGCCAGCAGCACAGTGGCCCTGCCCCAAGCTGAACATCCCAGTAGCAGCTGCTCTGTGTTTCTCTGAGGTGCAGCTCCCAAAGCAACTGAAAGCCCCTCTGCCACTGCTACTGCGGTGGTACTGCTCTTGCTCCTGTTGGACTGGGGAAGATGCGAAGATGCTGAGTGCTTTAACCGCACTTTTAACAAACGACAGCCACCTTAAGGAGAAGAGGTCAGTCTGTCTCACAGATGAATCCCCTACCCTCCTTGCTTATCATCAGGCAGGGGCCCCTGGCTCTGGCTTACAATGCAATGACACCATCTGGGGCCAATTGTACCAATTGATAGCAGCTCTGCATTTCTCTGGTGTGGAACCTCAAGAGAAAAGTGAAAGGCCTTCTGCCACAGCCACTGCTAAGGTCTTTCCTTAAAGCTGGCAGAGAACATAAAGCCTGAGCTCGCCTTAGGGCTGCAGAGTGCATCTGAGGAGTGCCAAATAGAGATCTGCAACCAGCACTTGAGCAGGAGAGGAGCCAACATTTTCATAGCACTGTGAGGGAGCATGACTGCAATTGTGAGGAAATAGAGAGGAGCCATCTGACTGAGCAAGAGCCTTTAACTACTGGCCATTACATTCAGGCACCAATCCTAAATTTAGGATTACATCCTAAATTTCAACAACAAAAATATTTTGCTGATATACCCCCCTGTGAAAACAAGAACAAGAACTGAGTTACAAATAAAGACTTACATAAAACCTTGTCCTTCTGAAAACATCCTGAAAAGAATTGAACTGACTGTATTCAAATTATACCACAGTTAAACATCAACCGACAGAGATGAGAAAGAACATCAACCCACAAAGATGAGAAACAACGAGCACAAGTACTCTGACTACTAAAAGAGTCAGGGTGTCTTTTCCTCCAATGATCACATTAGTTCCCCAGCAAGGATTCTTAACTCGGCTGAAATGTCTGAAATGATAGAAATAGATTTCAGAATATGGAGGAATAAAGATCATTGAGATTCAGAGGAAAGTCAAAACCCAATCCAAAGAATCTAAGGATCACCACACTGTATTCCACAATGGTTGAAGTAATTCACATTCCTACTAACAGTGGAATTTGTAACAGAGAAAAACAGCATTTGTATTTCTCTACATCTTCTCCAGTATCTGTAGTTTCCTGACGTTTTAATGAACACCATTCTAACTGATATGAGATGGTATCTCATTGTGGTGTTTATTTGCATTTCTCTAATGACCAGTGATGATGAGCATTTCTTCATATGTCTGTTTCCTGCATAAATGTCTTCTTTTGAGAAGCATTTGTTCATATCCTTTGCCCGTTTTCTGATGGGTTTGTTTTTTTCTTGTAAATTTGTTTAAGTTCTTTGTAGGTTCTGGAGATTAGCCCTTTGCAAATGGATAGATTTCTCCCATTCTGTAGGTTGCCTGTTTACTCCAAAGATAGTTTCTTTTCCTGTGCAGAAGCCCTTTAGTTTAATTAGATCCCATTTGTCAATTTTGGCTTTTGTTTTCATTGCTTTTGATGTTTTACTCATAAAGTCTTTGCCCATTCCTATGTCCTGAGTGATATTGCCTAGGTTTTCTTCTAGGGTTTTTATGGTTTTAGGTCTTACATTTTAGTCTTTAATTCATCTTGAGTTAATTTTTGTATAAGGTGTAAGAAAGGGGTTCAGTTTCAGTTTTCTGCATATGGCTAGCCAGTTTCTCCAACACCATTTGTTAAACAGGAATCCTTTCCCCATTGCTCGTTTTTGTCAGGTTTGTCAAAGGTCAGGTGGTTGTAGTTCTGTGGTGTCATTTGCCTCAGATGAAGGGATGAAACTGACTTGGTTTCACAGTGTAGTGATAATGGCATCTAGATTTGGTTTTAATTTGTATTTCCCTAATGACTAAAATGTTGAACATTATTTTTCTGTTTATTTGCCATTCTTATATCTTTTTTTGGTCAATGGTTGTTATGATATTTACCTCATTTTAAAAATACCATTATCAGATATATGAAACTATATTGTCTTAGTCTGTAGGTTGTATATTCCTTTTTTAAACTTCACCGTTGAACATGCAGAAGATTTTAGTTTTGATAAAATCCAATTAAACAATTTATTATTTTATAAATTGTATTTTTGAAATCATATCTACAAAAGTTTTGTGTAACCCAAGGTCAAAAAGCCTTTCTTCTAGCTGTCCTCTATAAGTATTGCAGTTTTGCATTTTATGCTTATGTTTTTGATCAAATTTAAAGAAATATTTATATGTAGTCCAATAAGTTTTTTTTTGTCTATAGGTATCTAATTATTTTAACACGATTTGTTGTAAAAAGTATTCTTCCTTCATTGACTTGTATTTGTACCTTTGTCATGAATCAGTTCTCCACAGATTACTGGATTCTCTACTAAGCCCTATTGACTTATTTTTCCTGTCTTTGAGCCAAATATCACCTGTCTTTATTACTACACTTTTATAATAAGTCTTGAAGTCAGGTGATAATCTTGGTTTTATTCCATGGATAGAAATTGGAGCCAGGCACCATGGCTCACCCTGTAATCACAGCACTTTGGGAGGCTGAGGCAGGTGGATCACTTGAGGTCAGGAGTTTGAGACCAGTCTGACCAACATTGGGAAACTTTGTGTCTACTAAAAATACAAAAGTTAGCAAGATGTGGTGTTGCATGCCTGCAATCTCAGCTACTCCGGTGGTTGAGGCATGAAAATCGCTTGAACTTAGGAAGTGGAGGTTGCAGTGAACTGAGATAATGCCACGGCACTTCAGCCTGCACTTCAGAATCTTGTTCTGTCACCACTACCGCCACCACCAATAACAACAACAACAGAAATTAGTAAGTACTTCAACTTCATTCGTCTTGTAAAATACTGTCTTTTTTGTTCTTTAGGGACCTTTGTATTACCATGTTAATTTTAAAACTGGCTTGTCACTTTCTGAAAAGAAAGAAAAAAAACCTTTCACTTTGCATTCAATATACACATAAATTTATGGAAAAAATCTTAAATTGACAATTTAGAAACATTTCTCTGTTTATGTCTCCTTTGCATTTCTCCTTTTCTTGGGCCTTCATTAACTTTTCTCGTAATTGTTTTACAGTTTTTGATTTGGTGGTCTTGCACATCTTTTGGTATTTTATATTTTAATGTTATTCTAAGGGTGTTTTTAAATTTCAATTTCAGATTAATCATTAGTGGAATATAGAAATGCAGTTTCTTTTACTATCTTGATTTTGCATCCCGCAGCTAAATTTATGTAGTATTTCTAGGATTTTTATAGATTCTATTTGATTTTCCATGTAGATTATCCATCATCTGTAAATTAAGATAGCATTACTTTTTATTTTCCAATTTGAATTATATTTTTATGCCTGTGTGCACTGCCTATACCCTCTAGTTAAATATGTGTGATGACAGCAGACATCCTTGCTTTGTTCCTAATCTTAGGGATAAAGTTTGTAACTTATTACCATTAAGTATGATGTTAGCTATAGAATTTTCATGGAAGTTCTTCATTAGGTTGAGCATTTCCCCCTTTTCTCTGTATCTTTCATTAGAAAGGGATGATGGATTTTTGTAAAACTTCTCTCCTGAATATATTGAGATAATCATACTTTTTTGTTGTTAATGTGTTTAATTGCATTGATATTTTAATTTTAAACTAGGTTTCCACTCCTGTAATACATTCTTTATTCTTCTAATATAATGTTAGATTCAATTTGCTAAAGGTTTGATTAAATTTTTTGCATCTATTAATGAAGGATATTAATTGATTTGAATTTTTGCATCTATTAATGAAGGATGTTAGTTTTGTTATCTTGTAACGTCTTTGGTTTGAGTATCAGTGTATTGCTGCCTTCATAGAATGAGTTGGAGAATGTCCACTGCTTTGCAAATTTCTGAAAGAGACTGTGTAAAACTGACATTATTACTTTCTTAAATGTTTGGTGGAACTCACCCATATAGTTGTCTGACCCGGGATTTGCTATTTTGGTAGGTTTTTAACTACATATTTAATTTCTTTAATTGATATAGAACTACTCATTGTATCTATTTCTTCTTAAGTGAACCTTCATAGTTAGTATTTTTCAAAAAAACATTTTCATTTCATTGAAACTATCAAATTTAAAGCCCTAAAGCCATTCAAAAAGTTTCTTTATTATCCTGTATATATTTGTAGAATCTGTACTGATATCACATCACCTACCTCATTGCTGATATTAGTAATGTGTTTCTTCTTTCTTTCCTGGTAAGTTTGGCTAAAGGTTAATTGATTTTGGGTTTAATCAAAGAAATTATTTCATTGACTTTTCCATGCTGTTTTTTTCTGTTTTATATTTTAGGATTTTCATATTTATTTTTATAATTTTCTTTACTCTCCTTGCTTTGGCTTTATGTTGTTGATCTTTTCCCAGTTTTTTAAGTTGAAGTTGTTTATTTGAGGACTTTATTCTTTTCTTATGTAGACATTGCCCCATATACTGCTTAGCGGCAAATGACATGTTTATGTATGCTGTGATTTTACTGTTAATCAGTTCAAAATACTTTCTGATTTTTATTTTGATTTTTTCTGTTACCTATGACTTATTTAAAATTTTAATGTGATTTCAGACATTTGAGAATTTTCCCAATGTCTTTTTGTAATCCATCTCTACTTTAATTTTATTGTGGTTAGAGAACATTCTTTGTAAGACTTGAATTCTTTGAAACTTATCAAAACATTTTATTGCTCAAAAGATAGTCTATCCTATTGAATGTTCCAGGTGTACTTAAAAAGAATGTACATTCTGCTGTTGTTGGGTAGAGTGATCAAAAATTTTTTAATTATGTCAAGGAGATTTAATGTGTTTTTAATTTTTTCTATAATTTTACTGATTCTCTGTCTACATTTTCTCTTATTGATTGAAAGAGAGATAAATCTCTGGCTATGATGATGGACTTTTCTATTTCTCCTTAGAATTCTAGCAATTTTCGCCTTATGTATTTTGAAGTTCCTTTATTAAAATAATAAACATTTGGTAATGTTATGTACTTTTGATAAACTGTTGAATCTACTTTTTCTGACATAGTTACAGCCATTGAGATTTTGTTTTTAGTGGTATTAACATGTTCTGTATTTTTTCTATTTTGCTTTAAACCTATTTTTGTCTTTTATAAAGTTTGTTACTTATAACCACCATATAGTTGGGATGTGTGATTTTATCCAGTAGGAAAATCTCTTCCTTTTAATTGAAATATTTATACCACAGGAGTTAAGTGTGATTATTAATATAGGTAAATTGTACTATGTAGTCTTGCTGTGTGTTTTTTGTTTCATCTGTTGTTTATTGTTTTACACTTTTTCTCCATTTTTTGGAATTTTTTTATGATTAAATTTTATTCCCTTTGTTGTCCTATTAGCATTTTTAATTTTGTTATTTTAGGAGTTAGTTTAAGGTTTAGTGTGGACATCTTTCGTTCTGCCCTTAAGTGATATTATATTACTTCACATGTAGCATAAGACCCTTTTAAAATTTAGTATTAGAGTTACTATCCTTCTTAGTTAATTTGGGCTAATTAACAAAATACTGTTGGCCACATAGCTTATAAACAATGGAAACTTATTTTTCACAGTTCTGGAGACTCAGATGTCCAAGACCAAGTCACAGGTAGATTTAGTGTCTGGTGAGAGTCCATTTCCTGATCACAGGTGGTGCCTTTTAGTTGCGTCCTTACTTGGTCAAAGGGGTACGGCTGCTTTCTAGGGCCTCTTTTGTAAAAACACTAATTCCATTCATGAGAGATCTACCTTCATGACCTAACTACCTCCAGAAAGAACCCAACTTCTCATACCATCACTTTGGTGATTAGGTTTCAACCTATGAATTTTGGGTGAACGCAAACTACATAACTATATTTTTGTCTGTGTGGAGCACTGGTGAGCAGTATTAAAGCAATGCAAAAGGATGCGTAGGACTCTGTAACTGCCTTTAAATCTGTTTTACTGTTGCTTCTGTTTAGAATCATGAGCAGAACACAAAAGTCATATTAACTTGGCTCTTCTGGTGCAAGAATTCTAGAAATAGATTGTCTACACAGTGCCTCCAAAATGCCAGAAACCTTACAGATAATATTACATTTGAATTAAAGAGAATTTTTCTGGTAAGATCTCACAGTTTTATGGAAAGGCATTATCTTACAAGGTTTCACGAACCATTATTATTTGCTATTTTTACATGCAAAATGTAAATATTTGTCTCTTGAAAAAAAAAATGTCCAGATCCCAAATTGTTCTGAATACACTTACAATCCATTTCCAATCCTGTAGAGTCTCAATAGAGAGTCTCAGTAGAGATTCCCAGTAAAGATTTAAACATTCTCAGTAAAAAAGATTCTATGAACAAACCTTTTAATTGTTTAACTGTTTTCAGAACTTACATGACTATATTGCTATGTATCTTCTGTTTTTCTTACCTATAGTTCCCATCCATCCTTTTGTACTCTGCTCTGTGCCTTGAAAGGCTGACCTGCATGTGTTACAGCAACAGATATTCTAGCTCTCTAATTTTACTATGGGTTTGACTTTTACCAATAAGAGGAAAGAAAGACATTCAGGTACGTGTTCCTTCAGTTTCAATTCTATTTGGTTATCCCTGTCTATTTTTGTCCCTGATGGAAAATCATGTCTCCTCTAAACATAGTCTTTCCCATATGACTCTTTCTTTCCATGTTCAGGTTAGATACTCCTCCTTTTATCCCTTTATCCTGTATCAGTAACAGTTGATAACCCTGGGTTACTGTACCTTCCCTTTTGGCTCCTTTAGAATCTGTCCAAACCTTGGAAATAGTAAAGCTCTTCCTGAAATGTCCTTCCTGCTGATATTTTCTTTTCTTTTTTTTCCCAGAATAGCTATTAACATCTATTAGAACCTGGTATTCCAGAGACTATAATTTAGGACACTTGAGTGCTGTAAAGAGCTATGGAATATTATTTAGTGGGCATTGCATTTAGTTTTAAGTGTAATAAAAATGGTTTTGAAAACGTTATTGAATCACTTGACTTCTCTAGGATTTATTTTCAACATCTGTACAATAAATTTATCATATTAGATGATTTCTAGAAATCTTTTAAACTTGAATACACTTGAGATGCTATTTCATTAACTATCATACAAGGTGCTCTATCAGAACATTAATAAATTTACAGGGGTTTGGGGTAGAGCAACATGGTGGAACAGAAGGCTCTAGCAATCATTCCCCTCACAAGGACACCAATTTAACAATGATTTACATTAAAAAAGCACCTTCATAAGAACCAAAAATCAGGTGAGCACCACAGTACTTGGTTTTAACTTATCTCTGAAAGAGGCACTGAAGAGGTTAAAGAAAAAAAAAAAAAAAGCTGTGAATCACTGACAGCACCTTCCCTGGCAGTGGCAGATGCTGCACACTGAGTTTCTGTGCACTAGGCAGAGGGACTGACTCAGAGCTGCCCTATTATAGCAAAAATAAATAAAAATAAAAACAAAATTGGGCCAAAGTCAGGTGACACCTGCCTATTGAGGAAATATTTAAGCCAGCCATAGGCAGAGAAGAATCCCAATTTCAACATTCAAACTAGAGTTCTCACATGAGCTATGGTGCTCTGGGACTTTAAATAATCTTGAAAGGAAGTCTAGGCCACAAGGACTGCAAAACCTGGGTGAATCCTATTGCAGATGTAGGCCCAGAGTCAGCAGACTGGGGGAACAAGAGACCTATTGAGACACCAGCAAGGGCAGCTAAAGGAGTGCTGACATGACCCTTCCCCTAACCCCCAGGCTTCACAGCTCATGACTCCAAAAAAGACACGTTTCTTCTGCTTCAGGAGAGGAGAAAAAAGACGGCAGAGGACTTTGTTGTGCCTCTTTGATACCAGCTCAGTCACAGCAGAATAGGGCAATGGTGAGAGCTGTGAAGCCCCTTTTCTAGGCTCTAGCTTCTGGATAACATTTCTAGACATACCATAGGATAGAAGAGAACCTGATGCCTTGAATAGTAGGCATCAGTCCTGGCAGGATTCATTACCCGCTAACTGAAGAGCTCTTAGGCCCTGAATAATCAGCACTGATACCCAGGTACTACATCAAGGGCCTTGGGTGAGACTCAAGTGCATTACTAGCTGTGATGGCTACAGGGTGAGACTCCTGCTTCAAAAAAGCAGAAGGAAAAGAAAAGGGACTTTGCCTTGGACCTTAGGTACTAGCTTGGTCTCAGAAGTGCAGAGCACCAAGCAGGCTCTGGGTCCCTCAATTCTAGGACTTGACTCTCGAACAGCATTTCTGGACCTGCCCTGGGTCAGAGGGGAGCCCACTTTCCTGAAGGGTGAATCCCAGCCAGGCAGCATTCACCGCAAACTTACTGAAGAGACCTTGGGCCTCAGGTGCACATTGACTGTAGTCTGGCAGGACTCCCCACCCCCCATGGGCCCGTGATGGTAGTGGCCATTGGATAGACTCCTCTACCTTTGGAAAAGAAAAGGAGGAGTGAGAAGGACTGTGTCTCGTTGTTTGAGTGCCAGCTCAGCTTCAGTACAAGAGATCACCAGATAGACTTCTAAAGTTTTTTCCCTAGTACCTGGCTCCCAGATGGCACCTCTGGACCCACCTGGGGTCTGGGGCAAATCACCACCCTGAAGGAAAAAACGCAAGTCTGACTGACTTTGCCACATGCTGATTTTAGAGTGCCAGGCCTTGAGAGAACATAGGTAGTAGCTAGGGCATGGCTAGAGCAGGCCTTGGACAAGATCCTGTGCAGTGCTAACTTTAGGTTTGAACCAGCACCGTCATGGTGATGGTAGCCGCAGGGGTGTCTGGGCCACTCCACCTCTAGTTTCAAATATTCAGGAGAGAGACAGAGAATCCATTTGTTTGGGAGAAAGTAAGGGAAGAGAATAATAGTGTTTTCCTGGTAATCCAGAGAATTCTTGACTTTGTCTAAGCTAATCAAGGTGGCACTTCTGAGTCTGCAAAAAGCACAGTATTACTAGATTTGGAGTACCCCTAAAGCATATTCAGCTTAGATCACAATAGTCAAGGTCTTTTGAATATTTGGAAAGCCATATCAAGAAGAAAGGATACAAACCAGCCCAGAGGGAGGAAATTATAATAAATACCTAATCTTTAATACTCAGACACAGACAAATATCTTCAAGTATCAAGAACATCCAGGAAAACATGACCTCACCAGATAAACTAAATAAGCCACCAGGGATCAGTTCTAGAGAAAAAGAGGTATATGACTTTTTTTGATAAAGTATTCAAAATAGCTATTTTAAGGAAACTCAATAAAATTCAAGATAACATGGAAAGTGAGTTCAGAATCCTATTAGATAAATTTATTAGAAAGAATGAAGAAGGAAAAATGCAATTGGCATAATGAAGAATCCATCAGAACCCTTTGACAGCAGAAGTTATCAAGCAGAAGAAAGGGTTAGCTTAAAGACAGGCTATTTGAAAACATACACTCAGAAGAGACAAATGAAAAAATGAATAAAAAGGCTACAGCCTATGTTCTCTCAAGGCCTGGCACTCTAAAATCAGCCTACAGGATCTTGAAAATAGCCACAAAGGGGCAAACCTAAAAGTTATTGGCCTTAAAGAGAAGGTAGAAAAAGTGATAGCACTAGAAAGTTTATTCAAAGGGATAATAACAGACCTTCCCAAATCTAGAGAAAGATATCAATATCCAAATACAAGATGGTTATAGAACACAGGGAATATTTAACCCAAAGAAGACTACCCAAAGGCATTTAATAATCAAACTTCCAGGCTGGGAGCGGTGGCTCACACCTGTAATCCCAGCACTTTGGGAGGCCAAGGTGGGCAGATCACAAGTTCAGGAGTTCGCAACCAGCCTGGCCAACATGGTGAAAACCAATCTCTACTAAAAATACAAAAATTAGCCAGGCATGGTGGCAGGCGCCTGTAATCCCAGCTACTTTGGAGGCTGAGGCAGGAGAATTGCTTGAACCTGGGAGGCGTAGGTTACAGTGAGCTGAGATCATGCCATTGCCCTCCACCCTGAGCAATAAGAGCAAAACTCCATCTCAAAAAAAAAAAAGTAAAATAATAATAATGATAATAATTAAATTTTCAAATGTCAAGGATAAAGAAAGGATCCTAAAAACAGCAAGAGAAAAGAAACAACTATGATACAATGGAACTCCAATATGTCTGGCAGCAGACTTTTCAGTGGAAACCTTACAGGCCAGGAGAGAGTGGGATGATACATTCAAAGTGCTGAAAGAAAAAAAACTTTTACTCTAGAATAGTATTAGGTTAGTGCAAAAGTTAATGTGGTTTTAGGTTGGTGCAAAAGTTATTTCATTAAAAGGTAATGGGAAAAATCACAATAACTGTTGTACCAACCTAATATATCTGATGAAATTATCCTTCAAACATGAAGGAGAAATAAAGACTTTTTTAGAAAAACAAAAGCTGAGGGATTTTATCAAAACCAGACAGGTTCTATAAACATTTCTAAAGAGAGTGCTTCAAGCAGAGAGAAAAGAATGTTCATGAGCAACAAGCTACAAAACTCACTGGTAATAGTAAACACACATAAAAACATGGAATATTATAACACTGGGATTAGGTGTATAAACTCCTCTTATCCTAGGTAGAATGACTAAATGATAAATCATTCAAAAATAAAAACTTTACCAATTTTTGAAGACATCAACAGTATATTAAAATATATATTAAAAATTAAAGTGAGAGGATGAAACTAATATGGAGTTGTTATAAATTTTCTTTTTGCTTGTTTGTTTCTTTACACAAAAAGAGTTGTTATCAGCTTTCAGTTATGGGTTATATCGTAATATTTGCTAGCCTCATGGTAACATCAAACCAAAAACATATGAGATACATAAATAATTAAAAGTAGGAAACTAAATGATATCACCAGAGAAAATCACCTTCATAAAAAAAGAGGACAGGAAGGAAAAGAAGAGGGAAGAGAAGACCACAACTCAACCAGAAAACAAATAACAAATGGAAGAAGCCAAGTCCTTACTTATCAGTAATAACATTGAATATATGGACTGAACTCGCTAATCAGAAGATATAGAGTAGTTGAATGGATAAGAAAATAAGGGCCAATGATCTGTTGCCTACAAGTGACACTTTACCTATAAAGGCACACAAACACTTTACCTATAAAGACTGAAAATCAAGGGATGAAAAAACATATATTTCATTCCAATGAAGACCAAAAAGGAGCACAAGTAGCTATACGTAAATTAGACAAAACAGATTTCAAGACCAAAACTGTAAGAGGAGACAAAGTAAATCACTATATAATGACAAAGAGGTCAATTCAGCAAGATGATGTAACAGTTTTAAACATAAGTGCACCTAAGATTGGAGCACCCAGATATATATATATTATTAGAACTAAAGAGAGAGCTAGGTCGATACAAAAATACCTGGAGACCTTAACACCCCACTTTTAGCAGTGGACAGATCTTCCAGACAGAAAATCAACAAAGAAACATTGGACTTAATCTCCATTGTAAACTGAATGGATGTAATAGATATTTCCAGAACATTTTCTCCAAAAGAGCTACAGAACACACATTTTTTTTTCTCAGCACATAGATTATTCTCAAGGATATACCATATGTTAGGCCACAAAACACATCTAAAACAAAAGTGAAATAATATCAAGCATCTTCTCTGATGACAATATAATAAAACTAGAAATTAATAACAAGAGGAATTTTGGACACTATGCAGATACATGGAAATTAAACAATATGACCAAACTGAATAATCAGTGTAGGTCGATAAAGAAATTAAAAAGGAAATTTAAATAATTTCTTTTTTTTTAATATATATACTTTTTATTGCATTTTAGGTTTGGGGGTACATGTGAAGAACATGCAAGATTGTTACATAGGTACACATATGGCAGTGTGATTTGCTGCCTTCCTCCCCATCACCTATATCTGGTATTTCTCCCCATGCTATCCCTCCCCAACTCCCCACCCCCTGCTGTCCCTCCCCTTTTTCCCCCCGACAGACCTCAGTGTGAGATGCTCCCCTCCCTGTGTCCATGTGTTCTCATTGTTCAACACCTGCCTATGAGTGAGAATATGCGGTGTTTGATTTTCTGTTCTTGTGTCAGTTTGCTGAGAATGATGGTTTCCAGCTTCATCCATGTCCCTACAAAGGATGCAAACTCATCGTTTTTGACGGCTGCATAATATTCCATGGTGTATATGTGCCACATTTTCCCTGTCCAGTCTATCATCGATGGGCATTTGGGTTGGTTCCAGGTCTTTGCTATTGTAAACTGTGCTGCAATGAACATTGGTGTGCATGTGTCCTTATAGTAGAATGATTTATAATCCTTTGGATATATACCCAGTAATGGGATTGCTGGGTCAAATGGAATTTCTATTTCTAGGTCCTTGAGGAATCGCCACACTGTCTT
>PVKV010006129.1:5724-23104 GCA_004027835.1 Alouatta palliata
CCCCGTCTCTACTAAAAATACAAAAATTAGCTGGGCATGGTGGCACGTGCCTGTAGTCCCAGCTACTCGGGAGGCTGAGGCAGGAGAATTGCTTGAACCCAGGAGGCGGAGGTTGCGGTGAGCCGAGATCGCGCCATTGCACTCCAGCCTGGGTAACAAGAGCGAAACTCCGTCTCAAAAAAAAAAGAGAATATGTAATTCTCACAAACTGTATAGCTAAATAAGGTTTTTTTAAGTGACTAATTAAAGGATTCAAATAAAAATCAGTCCAGTCCCTAATTTATTAGGTTACCATGGCCTGGGGAATATTTTTTTAACTTCCCAGTGTTTGTTTTGTTCTTGAGTTTTAAAAAATATTTAAATGGAATATAACGGGGACTTATAGGGGGATTCTTTTTCTTCTTTACTGCTTAATGTATTTATTTATTTATTTATTTATTTTTTGAGACGGAGTTTCGCTCTTGTTACCCAGGCTGGAGTGCAATGGCGTGATCTCGGCTCACCGCAACCTCCGCCTCCTGGGTTCAAGCAATTCTCCTGCCTCAGCCTCCCGTGTAGCTGGGACTACAAGCACATGCCACCATGCCCAGCTAATTTTTGTATTTTTAGTAGAGACAGGGTTTCACCATGTTGACCAGGATGGTCTCGATCTCTTGACCTCGTGATCCACCCGCCTCGGCCTCCCAAAGTGCTGGGATTATAGGCGTGAGCCACCGCGCCCGGCCATGTATTTATTTTTAATAGTGGTACACTCAATACATATTTACTCACTTACTGATGAGAACTGTGAAAAGACGTTAAGATAGAGAGGCTATGGTCCTGTGCTTTGGAAAAATATGACCTTCATATAAATGAAGACATCAGAAGGAAAAGTTGAAAGTTGCTAAAAAAAAAATAAGTAAAATGAACTATTCTTTTCACAGGTCAGTTTATGGTATTGTTAGGCTTGCTGAACCAAGGAAATGGGAGGTTACGTTTGATCAGTGCTCCTGCCAAACCTACTCCCCACCCTGACTGCCACTCCTTCCTGCACCAATAAACAGAGGCTAGGAATTAGAGATTTGTGTCAGAGGCAGAATCGGGAGGACGCATTGCTCTGCCTCACATGCTGGTAGTTCAGTTCCATTAAATACAGATAGATTTATTGAGCTAAATCTTGGGGGTTGGGGAAAGGAAATACAGAGAGAAATAAGTCTTTCTTTAATTTAAATACAATCTCGTAGACTTGAGTTTAGAAAATACGGCTATACTTTTTTTTTTTTTCTTGAGACAGAGTCTCGTTTTGTCACCAGGCGCCAGGCTGGAGTGCAGTGGCACTATCTCGGCTCACTGCAACCTCCGCCACCTGGGTTCAAGCAATTCTCCTGCCTCAGCCTCTCAAGTAGCTGGGACTATAGGTGCATGCCACCACGCCCAGCTAATTTTTATATTTTTAGTGGAGATGGCGTTTCACCATGTTGGCCAGGATGGTCTCGATCTCTTGACCTCGTGATCCGCCCGCCTCAGCCTCCCAAAGTGCTGGGATTACAGGCTTGAACCACCGCACCTGGCCAGGGCTATACTTTTAATGCTGGGCTGAGGTAGCCAAGGCAAAGGGGTGAAATATTTGACTGAGATTTGGGGGCTTGGCTTTAAGCTACTTCCTTCATAGCTGTTAAATTTTGTGATATTATTTGAACAAATTCTTCAGTCCTTCCTTTTCCCATTGTAACTTGGAAATAATTGTGCCTTTTCTTCCTCATAGAATATTGAAAAATAAATGCAGTATTAAAAACAGCAACTTGAGATTTTTTTTCAAGTAGAGAGACCATTTGTGTGTCTTTCAAAAAAAGCTTTAGTAACATGGTAGCATGGTGCATTCAGAATATGGAGTACTCACAGATTGAACCTGGAGTTGCAGGTCATTTTTCTCTTTTAAGAGAGTGACCATTTTTTCCTCTAGCTCCTTCCTTTTTGCTTCTGACTTGGCAAGTTCATCTTTTGTTTTCTGGAATTCTTTCTTCATGGTGGCCATCTCTTTCTCAGTCTCTGCACTCTTGAGGAGGGGCTTAATCTTGAAGAAGAGTTTCATCCAGGGCCAGTGCTTGACGTTCATGAAGGCACGGACATTATACTGGATGCAGAAAAGTGCTTCTCTGCAATGACATGAAAATATCAGTGTAGACTGATTCATCAGAGGCAATGTTATTGATACTTATCACATACAAATTTCCCTTTTAATGAATGCCCCCGACAAATAAATATGTCACATTCTCTATATATTATATGCAAGCTTTACACACACACACACACACACACACACACACATTCTTACGCTCATAGTGGCCCTCAGTATAACCCCTTTGCTAATGTGAGTACTATTCATATTGAGCAGATATTCTGTGTTCTCAATCCCTATCAAACTGGAAAGAAAGTCACTTTTGGGGTGAATACTTTGAATATATAAGCAGCATATACCATTTGACATATTACAGTATTAGTGATTTGAGGGTGGGGGTGACAGTTGCATGTTGATTGTGCTGCCTGTCTGTGGGCATAGGGATGTGAACTGTGAAATGGCATAGGTTGCTTTCTGAATTGCCCACCTAAACTGAGCTGATTTGTCATCTCTTCCTTGAAGTTGCTCCTCTTATTTTGAACAACACTGGATTATTCACTCTGTAAACTTTCTTTGCTAGCTTCTTCAGATAATATACTGGCTTGTCTCAAATTCTTTCAAGTGCCTCAGTCTAAACTGCTTAATTGGATTGTTAATATTTGCAAGGCATTCAGCATCTGTTGAGCTCCAAAATTTATTTTATTTAAATAAAGTGCAAAATAGTAATGAAAGATACGCCTTCTGCAAACTATAGCCATAGACTGGCTAGGTTTGACTACCTTGTAGCAATGTGTATGTTTCTTAAAGCTCGTTAAAATGGAAATTCTATCTCTATAGGTCCAATTTTTAAGACCTGTAACTCTGTGAAGGCTGATACCTTGACACAAACCATAATGTCCACACATGGGAAAGACTCAGGAACACTTCCAGTGCAGGCCTAAATTAGTACAGATGAGAAAAATGAATGCACAGTGTGTGCGTAAGTAGAGGGAATGCAATAGTGTTGGGTGACCAGATAAACTAGGTGAGGATAGTTACAGAAAGGGGAAATGGAAGTTTTAAATTGGTAAATAGATAACTTAGGATGAGGGGAGAGATGAGATAAGGACATAAGCAAATGAGAGGATAGTAGATAAGCAAATTGTTTAGCCTGGCTGGAAAAGCCTATGTGGTTGGAAATGATAGATGAGGTGGGGAATAGAGAGGGCCTTGACAGGCAAGCAAGGCAACTAGCATGATGAAAATAGTGCTTACTGCAAACCATTCCTACTGCTGTATGTGAGATGGAGGTAGGAAAGAAGTTTTGAAGGGAATCCCAAGTGTGAGAGCTGAAGCAAGGGCTGCTGTATTGTAGGAGTGAGTTCTGAATTGGGTGAGAGGAACTATTATCCACAAAATGAAATAATTAATGAATGAAAAAGACTGATTGGTAGTCCTTAAGGGACCTTATAATTCTGATATGTATGGTTGTTACCTCCTTTGCAACATCTTCTGATATTCTACCCTCATTAGGAATCCCCTACAGACAGCTTGTGTTCTTGTTATAATCTGGGCCAATTTGTCATCTCTCATTTCTTCCAGAAGACCCAGAAGGCCAGCTTTGAAGAAAACCTGGAGAAAGAGAGAGTCACAAATCATCTCCCGACTGCAGGAGACACAGAAATGGCAGAAGGTACTCGGATCAGGTGTAAATAAATAAGACTATACCTTGGTATGTCCAAATTTGTACTGAGTATGATCAATATCAATAGATGCAAGAAGTTTCTCAGAAGCCTTCTTGCTGTCAATGAACTGTCCATCTGGAATAGCACTTGCATTTAAAACCTTGTATCTGCTCAGTTAAACAAAGAATGGTTAGGAAAATGTGACCACATGCTAACCAAATGACACCAAAAAGAAATAGCAACAAAAATCTGAGAGTAGAGGTAAAAGTAGAAAATCCAACTGTCCTTTAAGGTCAGATAGTAAAACAATATGATTTTCTGTGGCATGCCTGCTTCCTGTTACTCTTCTAATGTGTTGTAGTATCCTACTACCACAAGACTATATTAATTCAACTTCTTAATTTTTTAATATATACTAAGGATATATGAAATAAAATGAACAGAGGACAACAATTAAGATGGTAAAATATTCACAGTATTAATGAAATACAGCAAAGAAGACTGACCTTTGTTTGAAATCACCATATAAGATTCTGCTTGGGAATCCTTTCCTACAGATGCGGATGCCTTCCAGCACACCATTACACCTCAGCTGGTGCAGGACAAGTTCATGTTCCATTGTCCCTAAAAATAAAGCAGAGTACTTATTACTAGGCATTTAGTTTTCAACCCTGTGCCTGTTTGATTATTTCACTCTGTCTTACCAGGAGTTTTGGTTTCATTGGGGATGATACACCGTACGAAGTGAGGGTGTGTGCTCCTCAGATTCGTCATCAATTTATTTAAATTTTCCTAGAAAACCAAAGAAAGGATTTGATGAAAAAGTTCTATTTCACGTTGTTTTTTGTAATTATATGCAATGAACCTAGACAGTCTTTTAACTACTAGGCATGAATCTGTGAGGCTTCCGTTGCTCTGTATGTTGAAGGTCTCAAGAGTTCTAGCCTGCCAAATCACAAAAAGGCCAAATGCACATCTCCAAGGTATTCATTTGTAGCACCGGGGATCTGTCTCATAAACAAACTGCAATTCAGTAACATTGTGATGTACAAGGAAGGGTTCTCAACCGAGAATCACAAGACAGAGATTATGGTCTTGCTATGCCACTAATGAGCTGCCTGAGTATAAAATCCCTTTTGTTTCTCTGGGCATCATCTGAGAATGGTTGAGATTGTTTGTGAGGTCTCTTTTGTTTCTCTCAGTGCTAATGATTTTCACAGTAGCAGTTTACAGTGGTAACCTAAGTTAGGAATTGTACTGACTTTTGCTTTTCCTTCCTTGAGTGTATTATTCCCTGGGACCTCTTAACGTCTTGTGTGGTTTTTTTTTCCCCCCCCACATCTCTGTTAACCATTAGGAAATTAAGAAAATAAGTAATGTGAGTTCCTAATTTTGAAAACATGTATGAAAACAAGTTGATGAGACAAAACTCTATTTGGTAAGATAATGCAAATTGGTAGTGAGAAAGAAGAGGAAGAGAGTTATTTTCTTGTTTAGATCATAGGTTGTATGTCATGTCTGTATTTTAGTTTTATAAGGAATGAGACTTAGCCATACACATTTTGATTAAAAAGCCATTATTAGTCCAGATATGAGAGCCAGTTTTTAAGCTACATAGGAAAATTACATTATTTTGTAGTGAAATTATTATTCTTTAATCTCAAGAGATATTTCTTAATGATCCATTTAAATCACTGGGCTTGGCTTTAGATGATTTTCAGCTGTAATGAAAAATTAAATTCACCTCAGAGGACAAAGATATGTTTAGGTGAAAGAGGGCATAAAGAGTGTATCTGAGGCTCATTCTCAAAGAGGAACTCAGGGACATTTTCAAAGGGCAACTTTAGTGGAATAAGAATATGTTCCACAGGGACAGCTTTGAAGTTTAACTATACTTCTTTAGAAATCAGCCTCATTATATAATAAGAAAGTTTCTAAGGACATTTTGGCAATCCTGAATACATTAGATAATCATAATAAGGAATAATAGGTAGAGCATCTATTCATATAGGAATAGTATTTCTTTGGCTATACTCTAACGAGAGTAGATATTTGAAGTGATTCCTATTAACATTTTATTCTCTCTTAATTTATTCAAAATCCTTAATTATAATAATTCATAGAAACCAAATAGATATTAAATTAAATATGTACTTTACCCTGAAAAGGGCAGACACAGTCTGGAAAGAAGAGCCCTTTTTCTTCGTACCTTTCTTCGTGCTGCTATCTTAGGTAAAAAGAAAACCCATCAATAAGAATGGAATACCAGAAGCTTATGTGAAAATATAACATTCTGTGAGAGTGGGTTTAATTTAGATTAAGGGCACTGAAAGTACCTGCTTCAGCACTAGCATATGTGGAGAAGAGACTGGCTAGAGTCTTCATTGCAGACTTCTGGTACAGCCCAACCACAGTGTCATTCAGGGGGTCCTTGTTTTTGTCCAGCCAGCCAGTAATGTTGTAGTCCACAGTGCCAGCATAGTGAATCAGAGAGAAGTGGGCCTCTGCCTTGCCTTTGACCACCTTGGGCTTCTGGAAGTTGGCTGACTTGCCCAGATGCTGATCATACAGCTTGTTCCTGAAGGAGGTGTCTGTTGCCTTAGGGAACATGCACTCCTCTTCCAGGATGGAGAAGATGCCGAGTGGCTGAATTCAGAAAAGTAACATTGGTGTCAACCTAACTTCTCTCAAAAGATAAGAGACATGGTGGCTGTCATTTGATTGAATTATGAGCACCTCCACTTAAATATATGTATGAAATAAACCAGGATCACAGTTCAAAGAAATCCCTTGTTATCACTAGAATGACTTTTCCACCATTCTTCTCATATTCAATCTGTAGCATTACTTTCAATTAAAAGAATAGCTGGATACAAATGCCCTCAGCACAGCATGTTAAAATGTTACATATTTTCATACCTTTTTCTTATTCAGAGAATAAATCTATTGTCAGAGTTTTTCTTCGCTATGAAAAGCACTTACTGACTTGTGATTTATGCAGTAATTAAACAGCATAAACAACCAAATTTTATTTAAAATATTTTGGGTATTTAATTTCTTTAAAATAGATTATAGGCCCAGCACAGTGGCTCATGCCTGTAATCCCAACACTTTGGGAGGCCAAGGCAGGAGGATCACTTGAACCCAAGAGTTCAACACCAGCTTGGGCAACGTGACAAAACACGTTCCCTACAAAAAATACAAAAATTAGCCAACCATAGTGGCACACGCCTGTGGTCCTAGCTACTCAGGAGGCCGAGGAAAGAGGAGCGCTGAGGTCGAGGCTGCAGTGAGCTGTGATCACACCACTGTACTTCAGCCTGGGTGACAGAGTGAGACCCTGTCTCAAAAAATAAATAAATAAAATAGATTATGAAGTAGCATATGCAGTTTGACTTCTTGACTTTGAACAGATTAGCTTTCATGAAAGCACTAAGTCTATCATGTGTGCATTAATTTTTATATGAAAAATGTTTTTATTGTGGACATCATGGATCATAATGGAGACAGATCAAGAACTGATGAGGATAGCAGCTGTAGTGAAGCAGACCATCTCAAACAGTTTTCAGTGCTGCGTTAAAGTTGGATCTGATCCAGTATCAGAATGAGAATGGTTAGAACAAAACAGAAGTAAACACTGTTAGATCTTTCTCATGTAAAAGTTAAAAAGAGGAAGTCATTTCAAAATAGTAATTTTCCAATTTGTTCAGATCACAAACCATTTGAGATTACAGTAATACTTTCTAGAATTGCTTGAGATTTCTGGGAAAAGTATCCTCGCAGTCTGCCCTTCTTTGGAAAGCAAACTGACCTTCTCGATGAGCTCGATGCAGGCAGCCAGGTCCATCCCGAAGTCAATGAACTCCCACTCGATGCCTTCCTTCTTGTACTCCTCCTGCTCCAGCACGAACATGTGGTGGTTGAAAAACTGTTGCAGCTTCTCGTTGGTGAAGTTGATGCACAGCTGCTCCAGGCTGTTGAACTACACAAAATAATAGAAATTTCCAACATCAAATGAGTTGTTATAGTAGTAAAATTCATTACTGAAAAATTTTTTTCTTAAAAAATGTGGAATGTAGTAATGAGATACAGTTCAAACTAACTATTGTTCCTTCAGAATATGATCATTATTCACATGAGCCTTTCTCATGAATTCCAGGCATTGTTTAGGGTCCCAGATTTCAATGTCACAACAAGAGTTCTGGTAGAATTTACCTTTTCTCCTCTAAGATTGTATAGGCAAGAGTATACATTAAAAGAGCAACCATGGTCCTGTGTGTTATAGTTTAGATTCAAAGGTAAAGGGGAAAGGAGTTTATTGGAAAGCCTCACTTCTTTTACCACTCCCACTCTCCAATTCAAAATAAAGTTCACATTTTCACCTTTGGCTGTTATGTAATTAAGGAAAGCTGATCTTAAGATCTTTAATATAAAGGTCTTGACATATAAAGTGAAATCACTGGGCTAATCTTCTATTCATACCAGACATTTAGCAAATCCCTCTTGTTTGGTGTGTGAAAGCAGGGACCTGATATAGCGATCAAAGATCCAGAAGAGTCTTTGTAACATATTACTTCTTTATTTTATGTATGGTGAAGCTGATGCTCTGGAGGTGAAATAGTTTGTGTAAAATGAATCTGGAAGAGGAGAGACTATCATCTGTCTCTATGCTGCTACATTTGGGCCTCTTCTCCTCTATGAAAAAGGCTTGTGTATGAACCAAATGCTGTAGATCTAGGTTGCTGTTCTGATTTGTCTTATGCAACTGTGGGATCTTCAGCTAGTGCTTTGATTTCCCTGCATCTCAGTTTCTTATGTATAGGTTGGGGGAATATTAGCTACTCCTTCTTGGCTTGTTTTGAAGATTAAATAAGGTAACATTTTGAAGTCCCTAGGGTACACTGATGGCTCAGTGAGTGTTAGCTATTGTTATTAGTACATTATGTTACCTCCTATTTTGGAGATAACCCTTGTTCTAGGTGTAGTGTTGGAGGAAGTAATATAGATAGTATAAATGTGAATGAATAATGATAATACTTAATATACCAAAACCCACAATTACCTCCTTCTTAATTCTTATTAATATGAAGATAACTTACATCAAAGATCTCAAAGCCAGCAATGTCCAAGACCCCAATGAAGTACTGCCTGGGCTGCTTGGTGTCCAGCTGCTGGTTGATGCGGGTGACCATCCACAGGAACATCTTCTCGTAGACGGCTTTGGCCAGAGCACCCACCGCATTGTACACCTTCACAGATAAAGTTTGTTGGTGTTTTTAAAGACATGTCAGGAAGGCCTGGAATGTGTGTGATTCATTGAGGCCATGCACTTACCTGCTGCACAGTCTGGCCTTTGGTGACATACTCATTGCCAACCTTGACCCTAGGATAGCAGAGGGCTTTGAGTAGGTCCGCAGAGTTCAGACTTTGGAGATAGGCCGCCTTGTCAGCAACTGCAGAGACACAGTTCAGGACATGTTTCTTGAAGGCTATCCCCTTTTACCTAATCTTTCCATTTTTTTCCAATTCAATTTATTATTTAAATAAAAAAAATTCTATAAAAGGCCAAATGAGGTTCTCTAGCCTTAGAGCATGTCGTTGTCATTAAATGGCTGATTGGTTATACTGACCTTTAATGTTTATTGCAAGTAGTTTTTAAGAAGTTTTTCATCAACAGTAAACACATATAATGTTTATTGCAGTCTTACAGTCTTTTATGGGAAGTAAAAGCCATAGTCTCTGTTTTTTAGACACATTAGGTGAAGTTGGAAGGATAAGATAAATATTCACTGTTAGAGAGGGTAAAAGTCAGAATATTTTGATTCTTATCTTAGTTTTTCCCCTCCCTATTAAACCTTGCTGGATTAATTTCTTTATCTGAAAATGTGGAGATTAAATTTTACTGGGTGATCCCTACAGAGTCGCTTTCTACAGTTCTGTCAATTACTGTAGTGTAAACAAATGCCATGTGTCAGGTGCACAAGTAACTGCTGAAACGTTTCGAGGAAGAAGAAAGAATGTCAACTTGAGGTGGTCAAGAAAGGCTTTCAGGAGTAATAACTATCTTTCTGTGGTAGTTCCTGTATATTGCGTGTTCTTTCCCTATGTAGAGTATATGATCTTTTGTCTCAATCCCTTTTTTTATCTTACTTGCTTCCTATATTGTCTATAGGTTTATATACAGACAATACACAGATGCATGCACACGTCTCTAGGGGTATTTTTCACCCCTAGCCCTGTATTTGGGCAGATTCTCTGTTGTCAGTTTCAAGGATCTTCCTATCTAGTACTAAAATAGAGCAGTATGCAGTTACCTCATATACCCACCTTCATTGCCAAGGCCAACCAGGAGCACTGTTATACCTCGTTCTATCTCATAGTTTGTACTTATAAGTGGTTGCTGGGGTTTGTTGTGACTTACTTGAGCTGGATGGAAATGATGGAGATACGGAGATGTAAGGAATGGAGGGGGTGAGGAAAACATGCAGTGTGTATAAATATGTATATGCCGTTCACAAGTCACAAGTTCAGCTACAAAGGAGATGTGAATGTAAAATAGGCTTTTTTTTTTTTTTTTTTTTGCTATATTCTTTCGTTAAACCCAGATAAAGTTTCATTTGGTACCTTCTGTGCCATCTGGCTCAGCTTGCTCCTCACGTTGCTTTTGCTTGAATTTCATGTTCCCATAATGCATCACAGCCCCTGTGAGTTTATAGATGGACACTTTCTCTTCAGGAGTGAAGCCCAGGATATCAATGGCACTCTACCAGGAAAAATGATAGGACAGAGGTTAGGGCAGAAGAGACTAACTTATAAGAGAATTTATACATATCCTAAGGTAAACACACCTACAGCAGGTTGCTATTGTTATTCCCACATGTAATAGATTTTTTTAAAAGTATGTTTGACTTACATCAGTGGCCATCAACTCTTCTTGGTCATCAATGCTGGGCACTGTGATCTCCCCCTGACTGACGAAGGCATAGTCGTATGGGTTGGTGGTGATGAGGAGCATTTCTGGGTCACGGAATTCATGGAATACATTTTATATCAGACATTGTTAATAACAATATTAACTTCTATCTATGACTTTAAGTTCTTTCTTACCAATTAGATCTGGCTTCTTATTGGAAGTGATCTGATAAAAAATATGGTAGCTTCTTTCCGCCTTTAGCTGGAAAGTAACTCTGGACTTTTCTAGAAGATCTGGAGAGGGAAATAGATATATAGTTAGAAAAAAGCATCAATGCTTCTGAGATATTAAATGGACCTCACATCTTTGGCCAAATTTGAGGGCATTACATTAGACTCCATTGAGATTTCAACTTGATGACCAATTGCAGATGGATCGTGATTCTCACTGTCTAAGAGCAGCAACTGAGGTATACTTGCTCTAGGACAAAATATTTTTCACATGGAGGATCCACGACTTCTGTATTTTAGTTGATCCCTAATATCCCCTCCTTCTTTGGATCTCCTAGGATTCATTCTGTGGTGAGGGGCTACATTGGAAACATCTACCAAAACTCGGATCAGGAGCAAACCACAGCGATGTACTGGAAACACATAGGTAACCCTAGTATTTGTCCTGAAAAAAATCATAGTTGCTTCTGAGGCAGGAGTTTCTCTAGAATGTGTTATGGAGCTATCAAGTCTGAGATTGAGATAAAGGAAGCACTCAGTGGATTATGGGTAAGTGTGGCATTCGCTTACAGGCAGTACTGGCAGCAGACTACCCTTTTAACAGGCTTCATGCACAGCAAGTGTTGCAGAATATCCCTGCAAATGAAACCACTTGTCTCTGTTTTGATTTTCACTGGTCCTGTTACTCACATGTTTCGATATCAGCAGATGCCAGCTTCCCCGTAGTACCAAAGTGAATTCTAATGAATTTACCCTTGAAAAGAATATTTAGTATTAGAAAGCTGAAACACACAGAGAGATGCAACTGAAATAATAATTCAGACGTGACTACTCTGAAAGTTAAGGGTCGAGTAGACCCCTCTGTGACCAAGAGACTCACAAAGCGAGAGGAGTTGTCATTCCTCACAGTTTTGGCATTGCCAAAGGCCTCCAGTAGGGGATTGGCGCTGATGATTTGATCTTCCAGAGTCCCCTGCAAATGAAGGAACAGTTCTCACATCTGGGACTCCAGACGTCTGAGAGCCTTGACAGAGGCTCTGACTCTGGCTACCAGACCTACCTGCATTTTGCCAGATTCATCCTTCTTCTTCTCTCCAGTAACTGCAATTGTTGCAAAGTATTGGATGACACGCTTGGTGTTCACAGTCTTTCCGGCACCAGATTCTCCGCTGTCAAACAGAAATCAGAAGCGATCAGAGAACTATGACCTTAGATTGTCAACATCTAAGGCAATCCTTGCAAATCAGAGAGGAAAAAAAAAATCACATACGTGATCAGGATGGACTGGTTCTCTCGATCTGTGAAATAATTCAAAATCATCAGTTTAAAAAAATGCATATTCAATATGAAGACTATTGAATCAGTTCAGATCAAACACAGCTTGTTCTTTTTAACTTTTTGAAGATGTCACTTTTGGTTTTGGTTTTGCGTTTAGCCTCCAAAATAGCCAATTTTCTTCTCGCTGTACAATATGTGAAAATGAGAGGCAAAGAATCATCTATTCCTTTTTGTATTTATCAGTTTTTAATTGTGGTAAGATACACATAATAAAATTTACCATCTTAACCATTTTTTAAGTGTAGAGATTGCTGGCAGTAAGTACATTCACAAAATTGTACAATCATCACCACCCTTCATCTTCATAACTCTTTTCATCTTGTCAGACTGAAACTCCGTGTCCATTAACCTCTCTCCATCTCCTACTCCTCCCATTCCCTGGCACCCATCATTCTACTTTCTGTCTCTATGAATTTGACTTCTCTAAGTTGCTCATATAAGAGGAATCATAGAATATTTGTCTTTTTTGTGACTGGCTTATTTCACTAAACATGTTGTCCTCAAGGTTCATTCATATTTTAACATGAATAACATATTCTGACATATTCATATGTCAGAATTTTCTTCCTTTTAAAGGCAAGATCTTTTCTTGTGTATATATATATATATATGTATATATATATATATATATATATATATATATATATAGTTGTATATGTGTACCACATTTTGCTTATCCTTTCATCTGTCAAAGGACACTTGGGTTGCTTCCATGTTTTTGCTGTTGTAAATAATGCTGCTATTAACATAGTTGTGCAAATGTCTCTTCCAAACCCTGCTTCCCGTTCTTTTGGGTATATACTCAGAAGTGGAATTGCTAGATCATACTGTAATTCTACTTCTAATTTGTTGAGGAACTACCATACTGTTTCCACAGTGGCTGAATCATTTTACATGATCACTAACAGTGCCCAAGACACCTAATTTCTCCAGTTTCTGTTAAAACTTGTTATTTTTTGATAGTAGCCATCCTAATGAGTGTAAGATACATATTTTATTGATTTTTAAAACATTTGTTATGGAAAATTCAAATATATGCAAGAGTAGAAACAATAATGTAATGAGTGTCCATGTGCCCATCATACAGATTCAATGGTTATTAACATTTGGCTAATTTTACATCATCTATACCACATCCCCATCCCAAGGAATTATTTTAAAGAAAATCCCAGATATTTTATACTTTTATTTATAATATTTCAATTAGAATTACAGAATTTTGCAGTCATAAAAGATCTTAGAAATTGCTTAGGCCAACTCTTACATTTAAGGGATAAAGACACTGACACCCATACAGGAAGAAGCGACTTTTCTAATATTAAGTACATAGCTAGTTAGGTCAGAGATATCCTCCTGCTGTCTTCCCAGCTTTTGATGTCACTAATTTAATTTCTGGCAATACTAATAAGAAAGGGGTCTGGAGTTGTGAATATTTGTGTTCCTCTGCTTTTATTTTCCTTTTAATCTTATATACATTTCTAAATAATAAAAACAAATGTCACTAATTATGTGACTGATATGTTGTATTTACATCAAGTTGCTGATTTGTTAAATCTCCAATTCTTTACTGTTAGATTATAAATTTTAGAGAATTCCAAAACCTAAAACTCTATTCAGGAAAAATAGATACAAATCTGGATGTTATGTAGATGTGGATATAGAGATGGACTTTAGAAAACTTTAGTCTTCTCTTCAGGGGAGTCAATGCAGATTTCGCATCCTATTCAGATACATTTGTTTTATAGTATAAGCAAAACCATGGAAGATTGTATCACATCTAGTAGGAACACAGATAAGAAAACAATGTTCCAGTCTCTTGGCATTGCTAAAATAATACTCACCAGGTCAAATGCCAGAGCTCTGCACTATTTTGTACAAAAATCATGTTTGGGAGCCACAAGTAGCTTGAATTTGGAGCAGCCCTAAACCCTGGGGAGAAGGGAGCTTGCCAGGGACGGGGGAACAGGGCTGGTGTACATAGCCGTGTAAGTGCAGCTGCTGAGTATTAAAACCTCTGAAATGAGTGAGGATTTAGATAATTTCTGGGAGGTAGTTAGCTTCTGTTGACAGCTATAAACAGTCAGTCTACTGGCATAGAATCCTTGTAGAATTGACGGCCAATTTATAATGGAAGATTCCTATTTTATCCCTTCCTCTTTTCTCTCCCTCTTGAAAAGACAATTCAGAAACAAGTGCAAAAAAAAAAAAAAATAAAGAAAGAAAAAGAAAAAACACCTTAATTTCCCAAATTCCATGAAACAACAGGAAACTCAGGAATATAAAGTATTTCCAAAGGCAGTGCATTTGGTGTGTGGAGATAAAAGGCTTTAAGGCTGTATTTGGGCCTATGATGCATATCAAAGCTGGTTGTTTATGCCTTGATAAGGCAGGAATAACAGACTTTGATACAATTTAAAAATTTTTCTCAGAAAATATATTTTTTTCCTTCCATTTTAATATGAAAGTGTTTCAGATCTTTGGAAGGAAAATCATAGCTTTCTTTATTCATGCTGTACCCTAAAGGCTGGCAATATTAGCTGTGTCATTCAAAAATGAAAGTTTTCCACTTGTGACTGATAACTCTTTTCCTTGATTGTTCTGAACCTGGGTATTTTTAAAAAGTCTGTATGAACGTTTTTCTATCCAAACTGGAAAGTAAAAAAATATGGAAAACGGTAAATATGTTTATGGAGGTCTAGTAATTGTTTCAGCTAGGCTATCACTTACTAGCTGTGTTAGCTTGGGAAGGACAATGAATTCAGTGAGCTTCACTTTACTCATCTGTAAAATGGAGGTAGCTGCTGGGAAGAGCATAAGGTGTCACAGCTGTGAAAGGTTTTTGAAAACAGTAAAGCCCCAGGTGGCTAGAATGTATAATTATAATATAATGAGGCTCAGAAGAGGTCTGTCTCTTCCTGAAAGATTCTCTTTACACATTTCTGTAAATAGATGGCTCACTCACTCACCAGTCAGCATGAACTGATAGGCATTGTCAGAGATGGAGAAGATGTGGGGTGGGGCCTCCTGGCGCTTTTTGCCTCTGTAGGCAGCCACCACCTCGGGCTTGTACACCGGCAGCCACTTGTAGGGGTTGACGGTGACACAGAAGAGGCCCGAGTAGGTCTGGGAAAATCAGAACATTATCATTTGGATCTTGTTTTTACTCAGAGAGAGAAATGAAATAAAAAGGTGTTTACAGACACTCACATAGATCATCCAGGCTGCATAGCGCTCTTTGAGATTGTACAGCACTCCAGGCTCGTGTAGATGAGTCATCATGGCCATGTCCTCAATTTTGTCATATTTTGGAGGGTTCATAGGGAAGACTTGGTCTTCCCTGACAGCTAAAGTCTGGTGAGTAAGCAAGAGACCAGTTTGTTTTAATGATTGGAGGTAGGGTTTATGTTTGCCTGTATATTTTGATGTAAAATCATAATCACACATACTTCTCATTATCTTATTCAATGTCCTTTTAAAAAAGGCTTGAAATATATTCATTTCAGAGCTTAATGTTAAGAAAGCCTGTTTCCTATGATGAGCTAGGACACTGTCTTTTTAAAATATTTTTTTCTTCCACATTCTTGCTCTTCTCCCAGATTTATCAGTTTATATCCTTTTATTCTTGTTTTAATAGGCTAAATTTTTATTTTTTCCTTTCATTCATTAAGAAACTTCATTTTTTGGAAATAATGGGGATATTAATACATTATTTAACTGAGTAAATATTTAACTTCTGATAGGAGGAGCTTATTTTCACTTCTCTCAAGTTTGGAGATTCCGACTGGGAAGTGGGGAATTGAAGGGAAATGATGAAGGCTGTACATAGTGGGGTGAGGTCCTGTGGGAGGTTGGAAGGGAAGACACGAAGTTACTTCTGTGAATTCCTCTTGCCTTCCTCATCTGATGTCTCTACACTGACTGGAAGGGTGTTTGCAGCAGGCTTGGAGATTCCCAGGAAGTTAGGTGTCAACTTTTGAAACAATCAATAACATGGGGAGAAGTTTCTCCCTTTTTTTCACTTACTGCTCCACCTTCAGTCTTTACAATTACTTTCCCTCCTTCTTTGCTTTGTATGGTGCTCTTCACATAGGATTCCTTGGGCTCCGCCACAAAGACAGATGTTTTAGCATCAAACGGCTTGTTTTGGGCCTCAATCCGCTCCTTTTCCGATTTTCGAAGATAGGGAGCAGCTTCGCCAAAAACAGCCATCTCAGCATCTGAACTCGCACTCATGGCTGTGATTTATTTAGCAGAGGATTCTGCCAGGAGGGGAAAGAAATGGGAGAGACAGAAAGAAAAAGCAGAAGTCACAAATATGAGTTAGGATTTGAAATGAAAGAAATGTTGAACATAACCTGTGCTGTAACTATTCCTCCAAGCTGGCACTTCCTGGAGTTCTAACATAGTCTAAAGGACAAGTTTGGAGTGAGACTGTAATTTGAGATTTCATTTTTAGGACTGCAAATTTCCTTTCCAGATCACATATCTTGATCCTCAGGGATAGGGTACCTACAATTGAATTAGAATGAAACCACTATAGCTAAAACTATTGATGGATTGTTTTATAGCAACTGTCATTATTTAATACCCTCTCCTCTTTCTGCATAATGTTTGTGTATGGCATGTACCAGGACAATCATACAGTCAGAAAAGAAAATTTGTCTTGTTCAAATGAAGGTTCATATTTTCAAAGCTATCAAAAAACCTTGCCTTTTAAGATGACCTTTTTTTCTCATAAAGGAAATAATTATTTTTAACATCTTTATGTTGATATTTGATGTTATATCTCTCAATCGATTGTTAGAAGAACATTCTAGTACTCTGGATTTTTTTTGTCATTTGGCTTGTTCCCAGGAGACTTAGCATTGTCTTGATTCCAAACTCTTTCTTGATATTCTGCTTTTGACTGAGAGATTTCAGCTGTCAGTTAACAGATCTAACCATAGAGAAACGAGAGCTTCAGCACAAAGGCCCTTCTTCCCACATAAATTCCATGTAGTTCTTTTCTTTCTACCCAGAAAAACAGAGAAAAAAGTTTAAGAGTACACCACATGCATGTAAGTCATTGTCTTCTGATTAATAGATAGGCCTCTGCAGTGTAGACATGTTAGATTGGTTGAGTTTTTCCTTTATTTTC
>PVKV010006129.1:23204-49260 GCA_004027835.1 Alouatta palliata
CGCGATCTCGGCTCACCGCAACCTCCGCCTCCCGGGTTCAAGCAGTTCTCCTGCCCCAGCCTCCCAAGTAGCTGGGACTACAGGCACGTGCCACCATGCCCAGCTAATTTTTGTATTTTTAGTAGAGACGGGGTTTCACCATGTTGACCAGGATGGTCTCGATCTCTTGACCTCGTGATCCACCCGCCTCGGCCTCCCAGAGTGCTGGGATTACAGGCGTGAGCCACCGCGCCCGGCCCTTTCCTTTATTTTCAATTAGTAAGTTACTTAGGGAAGGGCAGGATCCCTCCTAAATTAGCCATGGTATTTAACACCCCATGGATGTAATACTTGTGACCTTTTAAGTAAATAATAATAAGTCTAACAATAAATAACAACATCAAAAGTAGCTAAAATATAATGGTTTTAACAGTGGTGTTTGTGTTTATATTTTTAGGTAAGAATCTTTCTGGGGTGTTTAAAAGTGTCTATGAAATGTCTTAAGTGTTCAGTGCTTTGCCATAGAAGAAGATTGGCATGGACTAATCTATTGCCACTGGACAATTCTAAGCACAGCTCACTGTCAAAGCTAATTCTGTTCTAAATGGTCTTTTAATCTTGGAACTCAAATGAGGATAGTCTCTGAGAACAAGACATTTTGAAAAAGTTATTTTCTAGCATTTATAAACACATTTGGAAACACTCTTTCCTGATTTAACTGCAAAAACATGGAAATGGTGTATAACTAAGGATTGTTCACAGATTCATTAGACTATGTACCTTCTGTCCTCAGTAAATGAATAAAACCAAGTCTTACCTCTGGAGTTCCAGATGAAAATGCAGGGTCAGAAGTGTTCCACACTGGAAAACAACAAGTTTCTTATTAGTGAGGCTCTGAAATTCCAGTAGTATAGTTACAGAATTAAAGCTTCCCTACCCTAAAGCTTGGTTCTATGAAGACAGAAGTTAAGGTTGAGAAAGCAGTTTAATGCACACAGGTAGCTATGAGATCAGCCCTTTTGCCCTACCTGGGGTTTTTCGAGTTCCAAGGCCCTCATCGCTTACCTCTGGGTTCTTGGTGGAGATAAGGCACCAGGGTCAGTCCTGCTTATATAGGATCTAATGTGCTGATGCTGCAACTACCTCCTCTTTGTTAGGGCAAGACATTTGGCAACATGAACCCTCAGCATAGTTTGTAGTGACATTTGGCATGTTTGGATATAATTAGAAGTATTCATATCATTTTGAGTATGCGAACCAATCTCCTATAAATAATTTGACAGAGACCCATCTGCTGGCAGAGAATGCTTTCTAGTGTGCTGGGAGGGAATCTTTGACAGTGCCTGATGGGGCCTCAGAGTAAGTTCTTAAGAGCTATATTCAGTTTGGCTAACCCTTTCATGCATGCCTGTGGTAGCCAAATGATCAGATACCCGGGACACACTGCTGTCAGGGCCTTAAGCCCTTTTCTTTATTTGTTACCCTGGGAACCCCCCACTACATTCCCTTGGGCCACTGCAGACGCTCACTCTTGAAGTCTAGGCTTAGACAGCAGAGATTCCACATTGAGTCTCCACCATTGGGCCAGTGCCCGCTCATCTAACATAGAAAAATATTATTAGTAGAAAATAATATGTGTTTATCACAGAAAAAAAATGCAAGTAAGTAAAAAAAAGTCTCTGTAATCTCTTATGCAGAAATAAGATATAGGCATATAAGTGGGATTATATTATTGACGCATATATAGTATATGTATGCCTTGTAATCTGCTTTGACAATTAATATATCACTAAGGTAATTTATACCTTATTCTTTATATAAATTGTGATTTAAAAAAATTAACCTCCTATTTTTAAGGTCAGATATATTGAGGTACAATTTATATAGAGTCAAATTCACCCTTTTAAAGTGAGTTTTACGTGGTTTTTTGCTTGTATTTTAAAAAATTTTTGAACTTCGTAATAAAATTCACTTATTTTGTTGTATGATTCTATGAGTTTTTATGCATGTATTGATTCATGTAGCCACCACCACAGATAAGATGCAGAACAATTCCAGTTCTTTGAGTTTGATAAATATATGTAGTTGTGTAACCTCTTACCTTGTAATTACATAAAAATTAAGGCCTTATAGTTGAGGCTAAATTTTCCCTTTGATGAACACTCGCAAGGCTGGTATCTCCCTTTTCTCCTGAGGTAACTATGGATACCCATTTGGTTTGTAATATTGCAGACCTTTTCTGTACATTTGCATATGTAGTCTCTGGGAAGATATGAATGAGTAAAACTGGTCCAAGGATATTGGACCATAGAAAATTTATAATATATAATATAGATATTTAAAATACAGATAATATTATAATTCATATATTTACAGACTTTCTTTTTTTATTCTATACTCTTGAATCATTTGCCATGTTAGCACATAAATAATAATATGGAAAAATTTCAAACATATACAAAAGTAGAGAGAGTAGTATAATTAACCTAGTATACTCATTGTCCAGATTGATAATTATCAGTTCATGATCAATCTTGTTTCATATTCTCACCATTCTATTGCTGGATTATTTTGATACTACTCATTTTTAAATTTCTCCATAGAATTCCATAGGTTTCAGATTATAATAATTGCTTTTTTATACAAGTTGTAAAAAGTGTCTCCTGATCTAATAATAATCTTTACTATGGGATCTCAGCCTTCTAGAGGTTTTACATCTTTAGATAGTCAAAGTTATAAAAAATTTTCTTTTATGTTATTGCTTTGTTATGTGTATTATATAAGAAAAACCTCTCTAACTCAAGAACTCAGAGTCATACATATATTCTTCTGCATTTTCAATCTAATGCTTAAAAAAATAGTGAGAGTTGTCATCCAACTGTGTATTTGTGTGTGTGTAATCTGTTTCTGGATTCCATATTTTGCACTGTATTTCTATGCCAATAGCATAGGTTTCGATGTCCAGTAGGGCCAATTTTCCCTAATTATTCCAAGTTGTCCTGTTAATTTTTACCTTCTACTATATGAGTTTTAGAATCATTTTTTCAGGTTATGTGGAAAATTCTATTGGGATTTTGATTCAGATTAAATTAATAGGTTAATTTGATAAGAATTGATACCTTTACGAAAGTGAGTCTTTTAGTTTATAAGCAATGATATATTTTTCTGTTTATTCCAAGTTCTTCTAAAAAAATATTTTTAGTCATTTTCAAAAGTTTTTTTCCATGAAGATCTTATATTTCTTGTTAGGTTTATTCCTGCAAATTTTATAGTTTTTTTGTTGATACGTTAGATTATTGGATTGTTGATATGGATTTTTTTTTCTATTACATTTTCTACTTGATTACTACTGGCGGGGCAGAAAAGTTTGCATAATCAGAGCTTCACTTTGTTAGCGGCATTAGTATGCCAAACTATGTATTATTATATTCAGACCCACGGCGTAGGGTAACCTCATGACACTGTTTTGGCTAATGAAATGCAAGCAGATGTTGCTGGGTGGGGCTTCCAGAAAAGCTCTTCTCTAAAAGAGGGTAGACATTGCTCATACTACCTTTTTCTTTCTTCTGTCTTTCTCCTACATAGAACACAGATGTACTGGCTAGAACTATAGCCTTAAAAGAAAGGTCAAGAGATTTTTGGAGACCTTAGCCTTGATACCTGTGAGCTGAATTTCATTGTGTGAAGAAAAAAGTAAAGCACTAATTTTTTGAGGCATTGTTTACTCAGGTTTTTTTTTGTTGTTGTTGTTACATACAAACATAATCCCTAACAGATACATGGTGTTTCGGAAAGTTACTGACTTTTCTGTGTTAACTGTTATCTGGCCCTCTTGCTGAACTCTTTCATCACTTCTAATAATTTATTCGATGCTCTTGAATTTTGAAGGTGTCATGTGTAAACAATCATAATTTTGCATCTCCTTTCTCTTGTTACTTATGTTGTTTGTCCTCTTATTGCATTGTCTATGACATTTAGGACAGTGTTGAACAGTATTAACATAGTATTAATACTGAGATACTTGTGTACCCTCCTGTGCAAGATAAGGGCATCCTTATCTTGTTCTTGACTTTTTTGGATTGCATCTGATGTTTCACCAAATGTAATATTTACAGCATACTTTTGTATCTGGTTTGCTAATAATTTTGATCATAAAAATGAGTTAAATAGTTCTATTTCTAGGTATATGCTCAAGAAAATTGAAAGTATGTTTATATAAGAACTTGTACATGAAGTTCATAGCAACGTTATCTATAACAGCCAAAAAGTGGGAACAATCAGATGTCCATCAGGCAACAGGTAGATGAGCAAAATCATGTTTATCCTACAATGGAATCTATTAATACAATGAAATATTACTCAGCCATAAGAAGGAGTGAAGGTAGATGCTACCCTATGGGTGAACCTCAAAGATGTTATGCCAGATGAAAGAAGCCTGACACAAAAAGCCAATATTTGATGATTCTGTAGATCTAAAATGCCCAGAATAGGCAAATTCATAGAGAAAGAAAATAGATTAGTGATTGCCAGAGGATGTGGAGAGAAGAGAATTGGGGAGTGACTGAGAATGGACATGGAGTTTCTTTTTGGAATGATGAAAACATTCCATTCTGGAATCAATGATGATGATTGCATAACTTTGTGAATCTAATAAAAACCCCTGAATTATACACTTTAAATTAAGAATTTATGGCATATGAATTATGTCTACAAATAATGCATTGGATTTACCTTTTTTTTTTTTTTGGTATGTATTGAGATTACTGTTTTTTCACCCCTAACCTATCAATGATGTGAATTTTATGGTAGATTTTTCTCACCTTCACCACCCTAGAATTCATAAAATAAAAGCTATTGATATAATATTTAATTCCCTGCTACTTTCAATTTTCTAATTGGAATTTTTACATCTGAGTTCATATATGACTAGGTCAAAATTTCCTTGTGCTATCATTTTCTTGTTTTGATATTAGGATCATATTAGTCTTGTAAAATAAACTGAGTAGCTTCCCATTTGTTTTTCCATAATATTGAGTTTGAGATGTGAATTATCTGTCCCATGATGGTTTGATAGAGTTCCTCCATGGAATTCTTTTGACCTCTAGTCTTTGTGGAGTATAATTTTTTCCCTCTTACTGAATATTTTTTATGCTTATTGATTAGTCTATGTAGAATTTCCACTTGTTTTTTTGGCCCATTTGGATAATTTATATTTTCCTAGAAAATTGCTTATTTTGTGTGAGTTTATATTTTTGGATCTTTTTTCTTTTTATGATTAATCTTAGTGTAGTCATCTATTTCATTTTATTTATATTAATTTCATTCTTTTTATTTGCCAAAGTTTTGTCTTTTCCATTTAGTTTTACTGAATAGCTTTTATTTTCTAATTTATTATTTTCTGCTCTTATCAATTCCTTTATTTTATTTTCTTAGATTTGTTTTATTTAAAATTAGTTTAAAATTTTGATTCTCATTTCAACTCCCAAATTATTTAGAGCATTTTTGTTTTTTAAACTCCCAGGTGTATAATTTGGGTGTTGGGGAGGTAGATTTCATCAAGCTGTTAATTCTTTTTATCTTTTGTGAGTATGTGTGGTTGTGGTGTGTTCATATCCTAGTACGCTCAATGGGAACGAGTTGTAGTTCCTGTGACTGTGTTTGTGTGTGTGCATGTAAATAATAAAACAATTCAAACAGTATCCAATACCCCATGAAATTCTCATAATCTTCTGTATTATAACTCATATTTTCCTTCCTTAAAAGGTTACTATGAGTTTATTTTTTTGATAGTTATTTCTCTGCATTTCTTAATGTTTTAATATTTGTATACATGCACCCCTAGTTTAGTTTTGCTATTTTTGAACTTCATTTGAATACAACTTATTCTTTAGTATCTCACTTCTTTTGCCCAAAATTATTGTTGTGAGATTTTTCCATGAAATTACATGTAACTGTGTTTTACATTTATTGCATACAGTATTACATTGTATGATAATATGGTAATTTATTCATTCTGCAGACAGATTTCTGGATTGTTCCCGGTTTTTGGCTCTAGTTTACTGATTGATTGATTTCATGATGAACAGTGACTGTCACCTGTATGATATCTCATTCTAGAATCAGCATTTCTTTCGTGGCTTTGCTCATAGACCAGTTCTTTTTGTTTTTTTAAACATCTTTATTTAGATAGAATTTTACATACCTTAAATGTCATCCATTTTAAGTATACAGTTCATTGAATTTTAGCAAACTTATATGGTTGTGCAGTCTTCACCACAGTCAAGTTTTAGAACACTTTTGTCAGTCCAAAACATTTCCTTGTGCTTATCTGCAATTAATTCCCCTTCAACCCCAAACCCCAGGAACCACTGGTCTGCTTTTTGTCTCTTATAATTTTAACTTTTTTTAAAAGAAATTTTATATAAATGGAATCCTACAAAAGGCAATGTCTTGTGTGTCTGGCTTCTTTCCCTTAGCATTTTCATTTCAGCTCCCAAATTATTATGTTAATTAAACTTTTAATTGTATAAATTTGGGTGTTGGGGAGGCAAATTAACTCTTATCTTTTGTGAGTGTGTTTGGCTGTGGTGTGTTCATATCCTAGTAGGAAATTCAATTTTTTGAATTTTGTTTTTTGAATATTTCTTTTTCTTTTCTTTTTTCTCTTTTTTTTTTTGAGACAGAGTCTCGCTCTGTCACCAGACTGGAGTGCAGTGGCGCGATCTCAGCTCGCTGCGACCTCCACCTCCCAGATTCAAGTGATTCTCCTGCCTCAGCCTCCTGAGTAGCTGGGACTATAAGCACGACACCATGCCCAGCTAATTTTTGTGTTTTTAGTAGAGACCGGGTTTTGCCATGTTGGCCAGGATGGTCCCCATCTTTTGACCTCGTGATCCGCCTGCCTCAGCCTCCCAAATTGCTAGGATTACAGGCTTGAGCCACCGTGCCCGGCCTCATATATGTTGTTTTATGTGTCAGCAATTCTTTTCTTTTTACGAATGTATATGTGGTAGTCCATTGTATAGAAGTACCACATTTTATTTATCCATTCATCAGTTGGACATTTGTATTCTTCCTAGTTTTTGGCTTTTATGAATAATGCTATTATTAACATTCCATATAAATTGTTGTTTAGACATTTGTTTTTATTAGTTTGTTTTCCAGGAATACATATTGGGTATTATAAGAAATGGCCTAACTGGGAAGTAGTAGACAAAAGATATTGCATCCATTCTGAATGGAGAACTGCAGTAGTGGAGTTCTAAGTAAAAGAAAGCAAGTTTCTGCCGAGCATGGTGGCTCACACCTGTAATCCCAGCACTTTGGGAGACTGAGGTGGGCAGATCACGAGGTCAAGAGATTGAGACCATCCTGGCCAACATGGTGAAACCCTGTCTCTACTAAAAATACAAAAATTAGCTGGGCATGATGGTGTGCACCTGTAATCCCAGCTACTCAGGAAGCTGAGGCAGGAGAATCGCTTGAACCGAGAGGCGGAGGTTACAGTGAGCCGAGATTGTACCACTGCACTGTAGCCTGGCGACAGAGCAAGACTCTGTCTCAAAAAAAAAAGAAAGCAAGTTTTCAGGAATAAAAAGCTTTTACCACATAAGAAATTTACAAGCCACCCTACCTGACATCAAAACGCATTTTTAAAATATGGGATTAAAACAGTATATGATTATGTTTATAAGTAGAACAGTAGGACATAATATAGTCCAGAAATGGACTCTTGTATGTGTAGCTAGTTAGTATAGACTAAGGGTGCATTTCAAATTCACTAGAGCAAAGGAGGAATAATTCAGTAAATTAAAATTGAGACCATTTGAAAAAAAATTACTTCCTTGGCTGACACCATTTATAAAAATAAGTTATAGATGAATTAACATCTTAGGCATGAAAACAAAGCAAAAACAAAGACGTATTGAAGAAATTATAGGAGAAAATATATTGATACTGTTGGAGGAGGGGGAGATCTTTAATTAGGCAAAAAGATCAGACAATTGACCACATCAAAATTTAAAACTTCTCAATGATGAAAAAATCTACACAGACAAATTGAAAGATAAGTGGCAGTCTTGGACAGACTATCAGCAACTTAAATAACAAAGACGTTATATTCAGAAAACACACATATGCATGTACGCACGCGCACACACACGCACACACACACACACAGAGAGACACACACACCCTCCTTCAAATCGAAAAGAAAGGGAGGTAAAAGCAAGGAGGAAAAAAATAGCCAAAAGATATAAATAGACAATTCATGGAAAATCCAGTACATATGGCTAATAAACATGTAAACATTCTCAATTTCAAGAGGTACAAAATAACAGAGCTGGTGTGTTTTACCCATCAAGTTGACCAAAAAAATGATGGTAGCAAATGGTGGTGCAGAAAAATGAATGTTCTCGTATATTGTGAGTAAAAGTGTAAATTTCCAAGGCAGTTTGTTATGTCTTTTGAAATTTAAAATTGCAGTGATTTCACTTCTCACTTTCTTTCCTACAGAAGCACACTGAAATAGAAAGGTATGCTCAAGACTGTGCATTTAACGTTTTTTCTAACAGTCAGATTTTGGAAGCAACTGCAATTCAATTACTTTGTAGTTTAATTAAGTTGCCACCTTAAGTGATGGTGCTCCTATGATGTGGTCAGTGGTTGAAACTTGAAACTCGCTTTAATCTCAGATTTGGATCAGCACAATGCATTTTCCATTGGTTCTCTTTGAGATATACTGAAAACTGAAAATTTTATTTAACATAGCAATAAACAATGAAGTAAAGAGTTTTTATAGGTAACATATGTAAGAATACTAAACTGTGGGATGTATTTTGCTAAAGCCTAATTATTGGTATATTTTGTCCCTTCCGTAGTGTACAGATCTCTCTTACACCTTTCTTGTGGGACAACTCATTTATTTTAACTTAGAGTAAAGCTCTTCCAAGGTCTGGCTTATCTACCTTGTCCTTGCTCTTCTTGCTAGTATCCACTTACAATTAAGCCCAGAGTGAACCTTAAGTTACGGTAGCTAATGACCCTTCTGTTCTAAGAGTCCTTATCAGAAATTAGCTTACAATTCCTAAGATTCTCTCTGCCCTAAGAGTTCCTCTATTTTCTCGCTCCAGTGAGTGAAAGCAGATGAATTACAGCCACTTAAGACATCTCTACTTTTTCTAATCTAAAACTCTGTAATGATCTTCTTTTCAACCAAAGGAAACAACTGACCTTTCATATGACTCATACCAAAGAGGAATGTTATTTAGATTCATCCACATTCTTGCATGTATAAGTAGTTCATTTCTTTTTATTGGTGAGTAGTACTCCATTGTGAGGATATACCATATTTTATTCATCTGTTCTCTTGCTGATATATATCTGTATCTTTTTATAGACATCTTTTATTTCTTTCAGTTAAATAACAAAGAGTGGTGTATAGTAATTGTACTGTTTTACATCCTTGCTAGTTATATATGAGCAATGTGGTTGTTCAGCATCATTAGTCTTTATAAATTTAGCCATTCTTGTTGGTTTGCAGTGGAATTTCTTTGTGGTTTTAAAATGTATTTCCCTAGGCTAATGATATTGAGCAACTTTTAATTTTGTTATTAGGCTTTAATGTATTTTATTTATGAAATGTGTAAGTCTTTTGCCCATTTTCATTGGATTTTTTAAAAATATTGTTCTGTTTGTGTTCTTTATAAGTCATTTGTTCAGTATATGTATTGCATTTTTTTTCTAGTCGGTTGCTTGCCTTTTTGCATTGTTAACAGTACCTTGATGAGCAGTAGCTTTAATTTTGAAGAGGACCAGTTTATCATTTTTTCTTTTATATTTAGTGCTTGCTGTGTTCTGTTCAAGGACTTTTGCATAAGATTACAAAGATTCTCCTATATTTTCTTCTGGGAGATGCATAATTTTAAGATTTACATTTAAGTCTATCTACCTTGAATTAATTATTGTACATGATATGAGTTATTATTTTTTTCATACAGATGTTTGATTGATCCATCATCATTTGTTGCAGAGACTTTTCTTTCTGCATTGAATTGCGTTAGCAACTTAGTAAAAAGTCCACTGTATGTGTAGTAGATCTATTTCCAGACTCCATTCATCTTTTCTGTTCCATTCATGTATTTTTCTACTCTTACACCAATACCACACTATCTTAATTATTGTAGCTTTGTAATAAATTTTAAATTCTGTTGGGTAAGTTCTCCAACTTCATATTACTTATTTTAAAAGACTGCTTTGGCTACTCTTGGTCCTTTATATTCTTATATGTATTTTAATATCAAATTGCCAATTTCTACTAAAAAAAAAGCCTGATAGGATATTAATTAGGGATACATTAAAACTATAGATCAATTTGTGGAAAACTGACAGACATAATATTGAGTCTTCCAGTCCAAGAACATGGTCTCTTTCTCTCGCTCCTTTCTCTCTTAGTCCCAGTTTTTGGCAGAAAATGTTTACTGTTTCATTATTAAGCGAGATGTCTTACCTGTTCTTTTCTTTGTAGGTGCCTCTTACTAGATTGAGAAAGTTTTCTTTTATCACTTGCTTGCTGAGAGGTTGTTTTTTTTTCATGGATGGGTATTGGATATTGTCAAATGCTTTACTACATCTGTTGAGATAGTTATTTGATTTTCTTTTTTACTCTGTGAATATTATAATTACCTGATTTTGGATATTAAACCTACCTTGATTCCTGTGATAAATTCCCTTTGGTCATGATTTATTGTTATAATTGTTAATATTGTTTTCATATATAGTCATACACTGCATAGTGACATTTTGGTTGACAGTGGACTGCATATATGATGGTGGTCCCATAAGATTATAATACTGCATTTTTACTCTCCCTTTTCTATATTTAGATATGTTTAGGTACATAAATACCTACCATTCTGCTACAGTTGCCTATAGTATTCTGTACAGTAACATACCGTTCAGGTTTGTAGCCTTGGAGCAATAGGCTATATATATCACATAGCCTAGGTGTGTAGTAGTACCGGTATTCCATTTGGTCATGATTTATTTTTATTGTTGTTGTTGTTTATGTAAGTATACTCTGTGATATCTTTACAATGAGAAAATTGTCTAACGATGCATATTTCAGAGCATGTCTCCATTGGTAAGCAACACATGACTGTATTGTTAGATATTGTTGAATTTAATTTGCCAAAATTTTGTTAAGGATTTTTGTATGCATGAGGAATATTGTACTATAATTTTCTATATTGTTTTTCTATTCTGAATTTCATTAATTTCTCCTCTAGTCTTGATTATGTCCTTTCTTCTGCTTGCTTTAGATTTCATTTGATTCCCCCCCAACCCCCGCTGTGCCTTAGATGGAAAATTAGGTTATTTGAGCTCTTTCTTCTCTCTTTATATAGGCATTTAAAAATATAAAGTTCTCTCTAAGCACTGCTTTAGGTGCATCCCATGTTTTTGTATATTGTATCATTATATTCATTTATCTCAAAGTACTTACTGGTTTCCCTTTTGATTTTTTCTCTGACACATGGTTACTTAGGAGTGTGTTGTTTAATTTCCACAAATTTGTGATTGTCTCAAATTTTTTCCTAGTATTGATTTCTAATTTCATTCCATTGTGGTCAGAGAACATACTTTGTATCATGTCTATCCTTCTGAGTTTACTGGGGTTTGTTTTATAACCCAGCATGTGGTCTGTCCTGGAGAGTGTTACATTTGAATTTGAGAAGAATGTATATTCTATTGTTACTGAGTGGAGTGTTCTATAGGTCTATTTGGTGTATAGTGTTTTGTAAGTCTTCCTTTTTTCTTATTGATCTTCATTGTTACATCCATTATTAAAAGTGGGATATTGACATCTTCAATCATTATTGTGGAATTGTCAGTTTCTTCCTTTATTTCTGTCAGTTTTTGCTTCACGTGTTTTGGTGCCTCTGCTATTAGGTGCAAATATATGTGTAAGTATTATGTCTTCCAGACGGGCTTATCCTTTTGTTATTTTATCATTATAAAATATCTCTCCCTATCTCTGGTATCTTTTTTTTTTTAAATCTGTTTTGTCTCCTATCAGTATAGCCATTCCATTTTCCTATGGTTCTTGTTTGCAAGGTAATGTATTTTTTCATCTTTTTACTTGTATTGGCTTCTGTAGACACCATATAGTTTGACCATGTATTTTTTATACATTATGACAGTCTCTGCATTTTGATTGGACTGCTTAATTCACATTCACATTGATTCACATTTAGTATTGTTATTGGTATAATTGTAATTATTTTCTATATGTCCCATGCCTTTTTTGTTCCTCTTTTCTTTCTTAGTACTTCCTTTTGCATTTAATATTTTCTAATGTAGCATTTTGACTTTTTTAGTAATTCTTTCACTATATTTTTATTTTATTTTAAGAAATTTTTATAGACATGGGTTCTCACTTTATTTCCTAGGGTGATCTTGAACTCCTGGCTTTAAGCAACCCTCTCACTTTGGTCTTATAACATGCTGGGAATATAGGCATGAGCCACCATGCCCAGTCCTTTCACTATATATTTGAATAGATAACCCTAGAATTTATCATATACTATAAACCTTACCTTATCAGAATCAATGTCAGATTTATACTAGTTTTATTCTAGTGAAATATTACTCCTACATAGCTCTATTCAATTTTTGTCATATTATTGTTACCTATAACTTTTAATGTTACAACCCCACAGAACATTGTTAAAGTTGTTACTTTGCTATTTGTAGTCATTTCCTTAGCCCAGTACAGCTTTTTTCCCCCGTGTAACTTCTTTATGCTGTATTGGCAAGTATGTTACACATATAATACATTTCTTTATGTTATAGGCAACCATACATTGTATATGTATTATTCTATACAGTTGCTTTTCAAGTAAGTTAAGAGAAAAAAGGAGAAAAAATATTCATTTATACTGTTTTATAATTACATACTTACTTTTTCTGGTACTCCTTTTTTTTGTGTGTGGATATGAATTGCTGTCTGGAGTCTAGAGTTACTTGCTCTCAGCTTGAAGAATTTCCTTTAGTATTTCTTATCAAGCCGGTTTGCTGCTACCAAATCCTGTCAGTTTTTATCTGGGAAAGTGTTTATTTCACCTTCACTTTTGAAAGATAGATTTGCTGGATATAAGATTTTTTTGGCTGATGGTTTTTTGTTTTTTTGTTTTTGGCTTTGAGCACTTTGAATATGTTATTTATCCTGGCCTCTATTGTTTTGGCTGAGAAGTCAGCTATTAATCATATTGTTCTAAGTAATGAGTCATTTTTCTCTCACTGCTTTCAAGACTTTTTTCCTGTCTTTAAATTTCAGCATTTTTACTATGATGTAGATATAGATCTATTTGCACGTATCCTACTTGGTGTTCATCAAGTTACCTGGATGTATGGATGATTGGTTTTCAGTGTATTCAGGGAGTTTTCATCCATTATATCTTTGATTATTTTTTCTGCCCATTTTTCTGAGTCCTCTCCTTCTGGTATTCTCACTGTATATATATATATTGGTGTATTTGAGTCCTACATTTCTTTGAGGCTCTTTTCATTTTTTATTATTTTTTTTCCCTCTCTGTTCTTTGGCTTTCATAAGCTCTATTGATCTGTCTTCTTATTATTTCTTCTGCCAGTTCAAATTTACTGTTGAGCTCCTCTAGTGAATTTTAAAATTTCATTTATTATACTTTCAACTCCACAATTCTGTTTTTATTAAAAATAATTTCTACCTTTTTATTGATACTTATTATTTGATGTGACATTGTCATTATGCCTTTCTTTACACTTTCATCATGTTCTCTTTATTTCTGTGAAGATGTTTATGATAACTGCTTTGATGTCTTTTTCTGCTAAATTCAACATTGATTGCTGTCACAAGCAGTTTCTGTTGCCTGATTTTTTCAGTGTATGGATCATGCTGTCTTATTTCTTTGCATGTGTCATAATTTTTTATTAGAAACTGGACATTTTAGATAATGTATTGCAGCAACCCTGGGTACTGTTGACCTCTCCAGGGATTATCAGTTTTATTTTCTTACTTATTTGTTTTTACACAATTTCTTTATTACCTTTATTTTTAAAAAACTTAATTATTTTAAAAATTAGTACATAATATTTGTATATATTTATGGGGTACATGTGATATTTTGGTACATGAATACACTGTGTAATGATCAAATCAGGGTATTTAGGATATTCATCACCTCAAATATTTATCATTACTTTGCATTGGAAACATTTCCATTTTTTTATTCTAGCTATTTTGAAATATACAATATATTGTTGTTAATTAGAGTCACTCTCCTGTGTTATCAAACACTGGAACTTATTCTTGTGCTTATTTGTTTTTAATTGGCTGGTTTATTCTAGTGAAGTTTGTTTCCCACCCACAGTTTAAAGCTTCTGATATTGCTCCTCAGGGAGGTACAGCTTTGCTATGCCCATAGCCATGCTATGATGACGGTGGTTTTGATAGGGCTTTCTTCCTCTCTTTCTGTGACCACATCCAGATGTCAGACTCCACTACTTGGTAGCTGATAGCTTTATTGATTTTAATAAGCCCTTTGGGCATAAATTGCTCTATGAACTAATCCAATCAAATTCTATCTCCTTTGAAAACATAATTTTTGAAGTCAGTGTTTGATATTTGTTCTGATCCCAGGGGGCTCCTCCCAGCTATCTTATTACCTGGTTCTCTCCTGAGAACTAGCTGGCATACAGTTTAGCCTATATCTTTAATTTCATGACCATTTGCTTTTACCACTTCATTTAGAAGTTAATGATATGCTTTGGTGTTGATTTTTTTGAGTTTATCCTGCGTAGATAAACTCCTTCTTGAATCTGTAGGTTTGTTTCCTAACAGATTTGTAAGTTTTCAGCCATTATTTCTTTAAGTACTTTTCAGCCCCACCCTCTTCTTCCAGAACTCTGATAACATGAATGTTAGATCTTTTGTTTTAAGGCTCTGTCTACTATTTCTTCTTTTACTGCTTTCAGTTGTTCAGGCTGGATTATTTCTGTTATTCTTATTCCAACTCACTGATTTCTTGGTCCTCTCCATTTTCCTGTTGAGCCCATCCACTGAGCTTTTTAATTCAGTTATTGTATTTTTTTGTTCTAAAATTTCCACATTTTTTCATGTCTTCTTTTTATGTGCTGAGGCTTTCTTTCTTTACGTTTGTTTCAAGCATGTTCCTAGTTGCTCTTTGAAGCACTTTCATTATGCCTTTTAAAATCTTTGTCAGATAATTTAACATCTCTATCAACTTGGTTTTGACTTTTTAAAACTCATTTTCTTTTCAGTGTGAGAGTTTCTTGGTATAATGAGTGATTTTCAGTTGAAACATGGACATTTTTGTATTATGTTTTTGGAATCTGGATCTTATTTAAACCTTTTAATTGGCTTTCTATTACATTGCTTTAGTAAGGGAAATGAAATGGTTTGGCTGTGTCCCCACTCAAATCTCACCTTGAGTTGTAACAATCCCACATGTCAAGGACAGGGCCAGGTGGAGATAATTGAATCATGGGTTGGTTTCCCCTATACTATTCTCATGGTAGTGAGTAAGTCTCACAAGATCTGATGGTTTTATAAATGGGAGTTCCCCTGCACAAGCTCTCTTGCCTGCTGCCATGTAAGACATGACTTTGCTCCTCATTTGCCTTCTGCCATGATTGTGAGGCCTCCCCAGCCATGTGGAACTGTGAGTCAATTAAATTTCTTTCCTTTATAAATTACCAAGCCTTGGGTTTATCTTTATTAGCAGCATAAGAACAGACTAATACAGGAAGTAAGTGAAGTGGGACTGGTGATGCTACCTTATTGCTTCCAGATAGAGTTGAAAGTCCAGTTTCCCTTCTGTTAGCACTTGAATGGGGGAGTGTCTTTTAATTACTTTTGCATGGGGGTAAGCTCATTACCACTGAGCAGCAGTGAAAGTGCTGACTTTCCTCTAGGCCTCCTCTGATGGTGGAAAGGACAAGGGATGCCTTGTTACTCCCAGTGTGTGGGAGTCAGAGATCCCAATGTCTTCACTACTGATATATGGTAGGGGGCATTAACTGGCCAGCAGGGATGAAAATCCCATTTTCCTACTTGACATCACACCCTCTAGTGCAGGCGTTGGGCATATTATTATAGCTTCATGAAGGTAGAAGTATAAGGTTTCCACTTGTCTTTTGCTGGGGTGGGGAGGGGTCACAGTCTTATTCTCTCTTGTTTGATTTGACTAGAGAAGCTATTGTCTAAAAAGATATTGTCTAACTTTTCTGTCTTGCTTGGTTGCCTGTTTCTTTGTCCTCTGGCTGGAGAGAAAGGCTTTTGTTGAGGCTTTTAAAATCTTCACCCACTTGTGTTTCTGTATTGTTTGCTTCTTCAGCTCCAAGTCTGGGGCATATAAATCAAAAAGAAAACTCAGGGAATTTATGTCATCCCTTGGGTCCTGAGGTCCTATATTAGTTCATTGTCATGCTGCTAATAAAGACATATCTGAGACTGGGTAATTTATAAAGGAAAGAGGTTTAATTGATTCACAGTTCTGCAGGGCTAGGGCTTGCACCCTCTGAAGCAACATCCTGAGCTGTACTTTGGCCCCTTTTAGCCATGGCTGGAGTGACTGGGATGCTGGGCACGAAGTTCCAAGGCTGCACACAGCAGCGGGGGGGCCTGGACCCAGTCCAGGAAACCATTTTTCCCTCAGGAAATTTACAATTGCGGCAGAGAGGGAAGCAAACACATCCCCTTTTTCACATGGTGGCAGCAAAGAGAAGTGCTAAGCAAAAAGAGGAAAAACCCCTTACAAAACCATGAGCTCTCATGAGAACCCACTCACTATCACGAGAACAGCAGCATGGGAGTAACCACCTCCATGATTCAATTACCTCCCTCACATGACACATGGGGATTATCGGAACTACAATTCAAGATGAGATTTGGGTGGGGACACAGCCAAACCTATCAGGTCCCTAGCTTTTCCATCTTTTCTCCATCTTTCAGAATCTCTTATGTTAGTTTTATGTATAATGCCCAGGGTTTTTTGTTGTAATTAATGAGGGGAATAGGGAAAAGTACAAATAGTCTATCTTCCTGGAAGATTTTTTTTTGTAGTTCTGTCAATTACTGAGAAAATTGTGTTAAAATATACACTGCTTTAGGATTTACTTTTGGATGATATGTGTAAGGTACATAGCACTGTGCATGGTACAGGTTAAGTTCTTATTATTCATTCATCCCACAGATATTTTTGAGCACCCGTCACATGTCAGGCAGTGTTCATCAGATATTTAACAGTGAGCATAACAAAGTCCCTGCCCTTATGGAACTTGTATTTTAGCAGAAGGACACAGATATAAAACAAATAATTTAATAGTTAAGTGGTGCCAGGGACAGATACGAAGCAAATCAAGGAGATAAGCATAACTGGCAGGGTAGGGAGAAATGGTTGTCTTTTTATCCTGGGTGTCCAGGGAAGATCTCTCTAATAAGGTGTAATTTGACCAGAATGCTGAAGACATTAAGGAGGAAGCCACATGGATATCTGAGTGAAGAGCCTCTGCTCTGGTGAAATGACAGATTACTGACCTTACTTGTAAGAGAAAAATGTCATCAGAACCTTTTGCTTGTCAGGGTGCGGGGGAACTCAGAACAGTGTATTACTTCCAGAAGGAAGAGTTGGATGATCATAGCCTGGGTCTGGCTTTCTTATTTATTAATCATACAAGTTTTGACAAAGCACAGTCTTCTTTGTACCTCAGTTTCCAAAAGGATTCTGTTTATCTCACATGGTTGTGAGAATCCAGTGACTGACAAATTGCACATAAAAGAGCATTTTACAAATGAAGCAAAGGTTTCTATAGATGTAAGACATTATAATTGTATTATTATTAACTGCCAGTGCTAGCTAACTTGGAATCAAAAACATTTAGATTAGATTTTAGAGATTACTTTTAGCTCAGCCTCCTAATTTCATGGATAAAGAAATAGGCCCAGAGGAGCTATGGCTTAATTTATAGGTGTAAATGTCGGACTATGGAATATAGCATTTGATTTCTTTGTGAAAGATAGTGGTACTATAAAGCTGTGGTTGTCAGAATGTGGTCCCTGCATCAGCATCACTTAGGAAATTGTTAGAAATACACATTCTTTGGCTCCAGTCTATACCTACTGAATTAGAAATTCTGGAGATGGGGCCCAACAGTCTGTGTTTTAATAAGCCCTCCAGATGATTCTGATGCTTGCTAAATTTGAGAACCATTGACAGGGAGGTTCACAAATCGCTTCACTCATGAAGAATGATATTGGAGGATTTAATGCCCAGGGTGAGCCTTCAGCAAAATTGTGATTAAATGGGCTTTGTGGGAGCATTTAAAAATCTTCCCTCTTTTTCTGCTTCAGGGTTACCTTTTCATTAGGCACGTCTCAAGGAACCATTTTCCTTAGATGCTTTCTTACTTGTTTGGCCAGTTGCTGTAGTCAGGGTGTTAGCTGAAATTAGTACATTTTCAGTTTAATAAGAGATTAAATAAAATGACCATCTTTTAGGGTCCCAAGAATTCAGACTCTAATAGGAGATTTGGATATGAGAGAGATAGAAGGGGTAATGTTCTGGAGTAGAGGGATCCTGAGATTTCTTATATTCTTAATACCCATTTGGTTATTTGAACAGTTATGAATGGAGTGGAAAGAAGATGATTTATATTTCCAGTGTCAGTCACAGAATTTGCCTTTGTTCTTTTTTTTTTTTTTTAAGAGATGGGGTTTCACCATGTTGGCCAGAATGGTCTTGATCTCTGGACCTCGTGATCCGCCCACCTCGGCCTCCCAAAGTACTGGGATTACAGGCGTGAGCCACTGCGCCCAGCCAGTCACAGAATTTGCTTCTAGTAACCATTAAGTTGTCAGAATGTAGAGGAAAAAAGAGACTGGCCTTATTACAAATTCTTAGGAGGTTTTATTAGTGTCATGATGTTTGACTTACCAAAAATACTAGTGTATGGTCATCTTTGCCTAGTTCTCTGTGTATACATTTTAAATAGTTTTATCTGTAAGTTAGAAAAAAAGTCCCTTGCTTTTTTTTTTTTTTTTTTTTTTTTTTAACATTTCTAAGTCTTTTTCCAGTCTCCATTTCTTTTTTGTTTTCTCCTTCAACTCATGTTCACCGTGATCCAGTCTCCATTTCTTTCTGTCACAGTAAGTCTTGGTGTTACGATAAGGTAGGAATTGAACTTAAACTACTTCTGTTGCTCCTAATTCAGACTTGTGTGTTCTTGGAGACTGCCTCTGCCTTCTTTTTGCATGCATCCTGTTTGTTTTCAGATCCAGCAGCACTAGGATAGAAACAGTCACCAAATCTCAATAACACCTCTTATCAATTAAAGATGAAGAGTGTTATAAGCCATCCTAGATTAGTATGTGTGGCTTTATTGTAGTAGATAAGGAAATAAGTCTATAAATCAGCTAATTTGAGAGGAAGATGAGGAAGAATATTAGCCAGAATAACGGTGACTCTTTATGCTTGCTCCTTTTATCAGGAAACTCAGAATAATTGACCCATATTTAATAAAATATACTCTCGACTCTCTACATAAGCAATTATTTAAGTTAGGAGTCAGAATAATAAAGCAATTGCCCAGTGCTTTTGAGGTCAGTAGATTAACTCTACAGAGCTTAATTAAAAAGCGATCATAAATGCCTACTCTAGGCAGGATATTTCATTAGTCTTGGCCTAGGGAAGTATTCCTAATAATTATTTTCTACCCCTTTAAGATTATCTTCTTATGAAGCAAGCTTCTCGTTACTAATTAGAATTCCCACACTGGGGAAGGAGATTTCCCAAAGCAGCCTCTCCAATAGAAAAGACTAACTTTGAAAAGACTGTACCACTATAAAAGAATAAATTGATATTCTCCTATCTTATTTCTGAAAGAAGCAAAATTTTAAACTTTAAGAAAGTATCAAAGTAAAAAACACTATGGCAATGGCTGTGACAAAGTTTTGGTCATATTCTTTTTGAAATTAAGAAGTAAATTTCCTTTATGGTTCCTCCTTAAAATACACAAGATACTGAGAAAAGCCAGGCTCCTTTTCTGGAGCAAAAATGGACAGAACTTTTTGAATAAATCTTTCTTTTAACCTTCTAATTCTACATACAGTAAGAATTTTGGATAAATCTTTCTGTTGACCTTCTAATTCTATATACAGTTCTGCTTAATGTATACAGAATTAGAAGGTCAACAGAAAAATTTATCTTAAAAGTTCTATTTTTTCTTGGAGAAGGAGAAATTTCAGAGGAAAATAATTTCTTCCAAAAGGAAATGAAATCTGTAACCACAAAGCAACTGGGAGGTTTGAATGTTGTGAAACTGTTTAACTTCTTCAGTTCTTTCCAGTCCCTTTCTTTATACTGGTATTAGAACTGTGCTTTCATTCTGTATTCTTGTTCATTTCCATCACCATCATTCATTCGTGTTCATTTCCATCACCATCATCTCTAACTTTGACCATTTTAATAGCCTCCTAAACAGTCTTTATAGGCTTTTATCATTCCCACCTTACTCATTCCTCCATACTGCTGCCATAATTGTGTCAACTCTCCTCTTCAAGAAATTGGACCAGTTTGATATGTGTCCTTGTTAGCACTATATATGAGACATCACAGTCAGGACTTAATTTTCATATCTGGCCTCATCTGCTACCCTTTGCTCGTGAAGCCTATGCTAAAACCGTGCTGAAATCTCATGCTTCTTTTCTTTTCTTTTCTTAGAATGACCATATATATTTTTTTATGTTTCACTTGATAACTGTCTACTCATCTTTTAGGAACCAGCTCATAGTCTCTGAGAAGCCTTCCTGGATTCTCAAGGTTAGCAGCTCACTCTATGTTATTGCCACACTTGTTTTTCACACTTATGTTAGAGTATGTATGTTGCACATACATATAAGATATATCTGTTTGAATTGCCGTCTTGTACACTGGATTGAGCTCCTCAAAGACAGAGATGATTGTTATATCCTTGGTGTTCCTTTCTGTAGCAGACATATACTTGGTACTCAGTAAAACTGATTGAATGGAATTGAGAGTGCATTTATCACCTTTGAGTCTCCTCAGAGCACATTATTTCATTCACTGTCTATTAAAGTCGGGTTCACTGCCCACATTCATTTTTGTTATTATCTTGATTGCACATAGCAGGAGCTCCACAAATGTTGAATAAAGAAATTAGTCCTAATAGCACTATAGACCTTATAATTAGAGACAAATGTATTTTTAGATGCAAAATTATCTGAAGATTTTATTTCCTTGATATACAGGACAGTGACAAAGAACTTCACATTTTGTGCATTTCTTTGATCACATTTTCTTTCATCAGAAAGAATTACTCTTCACTTATGACTTTAGTGTGAACCTCCCGGCTCTTCACTCTCAGCTTGTTGACCTGGGACTCAGCAATGTCAGCCCGTTCCTCGGCCTCCTCCAGCTCGTGCTGGAGCTTGCGGAACTTGGCAAGGGTGACATTGGATTGTTCCTCCTGAAAACAGAAATGCATTTGAGATAACAAGAAAATTGGACATTTTCTGATTGTTACAGAATTTGCCTCATGAATGAGAAAGAAAAAGGCTCTGTTGGCTGGACACGATGGCCCACGCCTGTAATCCCAGCACTCTGGGAAGCCGAGGTGGGTGGATCACTTGAGGTCAGGAGTTCGAGACCAGCCTGGCCAACATGGTGAAACCCCATCTCTACTAAAATTAGCCAGGCATGGTGGATGCCTGTAATTCCAGCTACTCAGGAGTTTAAGGCAGGAGAATCTCTTGAACCCGTGAGGCGGAGGTTGCAGTGAGCCAAGATCGCATCATTGCACTCCAGCCTGGGCAACAAGAGCGAAACTCGTCTCAAAAAGAAAAGAAAGAAAGAAAGAAAGAAAAGGGCTGTTATTTAGTAACATAGTTATTTGAGAGCAAGGCATCCCACAGACTCGTCTATGTAAATGAATGTGCTTCTGACCCTACTCAAGTCTCTCTCACTTGACTCTCTTTCTGGCAAACTGAAGAGGCTGCAATGGTAACAGGGAGAACAAAGTAGCAGGGATCTGAATTCAATCTTGTTTCTAAAAAACAAACTTTAAAAAATAGGTGCAGTAGTGGCATTTGGTGCTAAGAATCCTAAGGAAGGTTTCAGAATTAACAGAATGAAAAAGATAATAGCAGCCAAATTGAAAAAAAAAAGTCCTAAAATGGATTTATCATGAAGTTAAATGAGGCTTAGAATTTAGACCCTCATTTGCACGGGTCCAATGAGTGCTGGGGGTTGATTGTAGAATGTTGTAGATAGGGAGGGAAGTGGATTGCAGCCAAGAGGCATTTCTATGTTAACATGTCTGGAAAATTGCTTAAACAGGTCTCAGAAGATATAAACTCAAATCTCTAAGGCTCCAGTAATTTATGGTTCATTTTTCTCATTCTAAATATTCATGTTCATACCTAATTATGTATTGCCAATGTAAAGAAAGACCCCTAAATTCTATAAACTTTAGGCTCCAGAAAACCTGGATCTGCTTGTGAACCTTTCATTTCTACTGTGGAGATACTCACAGCCTCTTCAGCTTGTCTCTTGTAAGCTTTGACTTTAGTTTGCAATTTGTCCACCAAGTCCTGCAGCCTGAGAACATTCTTGCGGTCCTCCTCAGTCTGAAAGAGGGAACAAGTAGATAGTGCCATTATTTTAAAACAACTCATTATTTTCTTGAAAGCTGTAGGCCTGGAAGATATGAAAACACTGGTCACCTGGTAAGTGAGTTCCTTCACTCTTCTCTCATGTTTGCGAAGACCCTTGACAGCCTCAGCGTTGCGCTTCTGTTCACTTTCCACCTCATTTTCAAGCTCTCTCACCTGTAAGAGAACAAAGACGTTTACCCGTTTGGCTGTAACTGGCCGTATGAGCAGGCTAGGAATTAGATGAAGTGGTGGAGACCCACCCTGGCCTCCAGTTTCTGGATCTGCTTCTTCCCACCCTTCAGAGCCAGCTGCTCAGCCTCATCTAGACGGTACTGTAGGTCCTTCACTGTCTGCTCCATGTTCTTCTTCATTCGCTCCAGGTGGGCGCTGGTGTCTTGCTCCTTCTTCAGCTCCTCAGCCATCATGGCAGCCTAATTAGCAAAATAAATCCAGAAAATAATGAATTCTGATGATAGCAGGCAGCATGCATGTGTCAGTAAGACAAATGCTTATCTTGCTTACATCAGTGATGGCCTTCTTGGCCTTCTCTTCTGCATTGCGGGCTTCCTGGACAATGTCCTCTATCTCTCCTTGGATTTGGGAAATGTCTGTTTCCAGCTTCTTCTTGGTGTTGATCAGGCTAGTGTTCTGTTTCAAATTAATAAAAGAGAAAAGAGGCACATTTAATTATAACCATTCACATTGTCATTTTAACTAGTGTACACAGGCATAAATTATTGACTGTAAGAAATGTTTAGAATAAACCCCAAATTAGAAGATAATTCGAAGTTTATGCCTTTTCTCCTTTCTGTCTGTATCTCTGTTAATCAAGCTTCTAAATTATTCCAGGTAAAAGTTAATTTCTGATTTCAAACGTATTCAACTATTATCAATTGCGATTTGTAAGCATAAAACACAACCCCCAAAACTCAAAGTGCTGTACCATGCAGTAACACATAGCTCATTTAAAATGAATCATTACTTTTTAGCTGTTAATTCGTATCTGTTGGCTCCATATTATAATTGCATAAATGATAGTCCTGTTGGGATAAAAATGAACCAAGAATCCCTTCTGTATTTGGCAAGTTGACAGTATTTGGAATAGTCAACTTCAGATACTATTAATGAGTAAGAAAAATGCTGCATATTAATTTGATTTTAAAATTATATAAAGTATGTGATTTTAACACTTCTATAGTGGTTATGTCTATATAGTGCAGCTTTACAGTATACAGAAGTATCCAGTAACATACATTTATTATAAAAAATAGTAGAACATACAGATTAGCAGACAAGAGACAAAAATAATTATTTTGTTCTCACCAGAGAGAAAGGATAAACTTTTATTTATCTTTCTAGATGTTTCCTATATGTTTATATGGGAAAAAAGATCACACATCCTATGTTATCTTTAAGTTGCTTTTTTTACTTACTAAAATGTAAACATCTTCACATGGCAATAAATGCATACTACGGTGGTTACATATTAGCCATTGTGAGAATATACCACCATTTATTTGACAAATTCACTGTATACAACAAATCCTAACTAGTATTAATAATGGTCTCCATGAATTTGAAGTAAAGAGCTTCCCTTTGTATCCCATGAGGTTAGCATTGTGTGTGTATATGATACATAAGAACTATTTAATGGCTTATTGTCTTTTTCCTCAATTTTATTTGCTTATCTTTTTGTAGCTTAGAATTGCATAAGTCAAGACAGCTACAAATGTTTTGTATATAGTTATTTGTATGTCTTCTGTGTTTTTTAAATAAAAATTTCTAGAATTCCAGATTCTTTCAAATCAACATGATTATGCCAGCCCATAAATATACTTTTTTTTTTTTTGAAGGCAGCAAATCACACTGCCATGTGTGTGCACACGAATGTTCATTGCAGCACAGTTTACAATAGCAAAGACCTGGAACCAACCCAAATGCCCATTGGTAAATATACTTTTGAACCAGATAGGTCCCAGTAAATACTTACAGCACCCTGTACATTTTCTAGAATTCCAGGAAGGGATACTTGCCAAGATTACTTTTTACTTTATAAATAAGCTTATCTTCTGAAATTGTCTTCGGCTTCAGGGAGTACATTTGCTAAACCATGATCTTGAGCCTCACCTGAGTGTGCAGAAGTTGCACACGCTCACAGGCATCCAGAAGCTCTTGCTCTGCCATTTTCCTGCTCCTCTCAGTCTGTTCCAGGGATACCCTGAGTTCTTCAACTTCAGCCTGCATCAGGTTAGCTCTGCGCTCAACCATTGCCAGTTGTTCCTTAAGGTCATCTTGGCCTCTGATGGCATCATCCAAATGTAGCTGAGTGTCCTACACAGAAAGACAAAAAGCCTCTTACTCATGCTGCACTTAAAGCAAATGCAAACGTATGGTCATGTACATACATTGATCTTAATGACTTAGAGTATGATTAGAGAGAAACAATCTGCAAGTACCTTTAATAATAAATTCTTTGTAGCTGAGGGTTGCAGTTCTACTAAAAAGAACATGATGTTTTATTATTTTAGATCCTGAATCATTAAAAAATACCATGGCTAGCTTTACAAAATTTTGGATCAAGAAAGTATCCTTAGACTTCAACTAGTCCAATGGTGTTAATTTTACATATTAAGCAAATGAAGTCCAGATTAATGAAGTGATTTAAGCAGTGTCACGTAGCCAAACTCTCTCATTCCTTCCCCCATCTCCGTACCCCTCACCACAGTGCTTCTCTGCAGATAACCAAGCAAACTCTGTCCTGGGCCTTCTAGAATTAAGCTCTTTTTCAGTTGTGTGCATATAATTTTGAACTGATTACCCTGTTACTTAGGTGATTTATGACATGTAGTCCTTGTAAAACATTAAAATTTGAGTTATGCAATGGCACTGAGACTGTACAACACTATGTGCCTTTACCCCAGCATACCTTCAGTATTCCTTGTGTGTTTCTAAGACTCCGTATTGCCTCCGCAGCCTGGCGGTTGGCATGGTTCAGCTGGATTTCCATTTCATTAAGGTCTCCCTCCATCTTCTTCTTGATCCTCAGAGCATCATTTTTGCTCCTGATCTCAGCATCCAGTGTACTCTGCATTGACTCCACAGCTCTGAGATGGTTCCTCTTTAGCTGATCGATTTCTTCATCTTTTTCAGCAATTTTTCGGTCAATCTCAGATTTCACCTGATTTAGCTCAAGTTGAATGCGAAGAATTTTGCCCTCTTCATGCTCAAGAGATGCCTTAATAAAAGCAACATTTATTTAGGTTACCTAAAGAACTTTTTATTTCTTTCACATTATGATGATTTCTCCAAGAAGGTGTTAAAAATCCACAAACTTTTATGTCTTTTTTTTTG
>PVKV010006129.1:49360-108329 GCA_004027835.1 Alouatta palliata
GCAATTCTCCTGCCTCAGCCTCCCGAGTAGCTGGGACTACAGGCACGTGCCACCATGCCCAGCTAATTTTTTGTATTTTTAGTAGAGACGGAGTTTCACCATGTTGACCAGGATGGTCTCGATCTCTTGACCTCGTGATCCACCCACCTCGGCCTCCCAAAGTGCTGGGATTATAGGCGTGAGCCACCGCGCCCGGCCCACAAACTTTTATGTCTTAATTTAGCCTGTTAGCTCTGCATCCTCAAGGTACAATTCAGTATTTTTCACTGAATTACATGTGTTATCCCCTAAAGATTTTACAACATGATAGAGATCTCAGTTGCTATTAATTTTCAATTTGTTTCTAATGCATAGCTGAGCAAATGAAAAAATGTACCTCTGCTTCCTCTAGGGAAGCTTGTAGTTCACTCTTCTCATGCTCAATTTGTTTCTTTACTTTCTCTAGTTCATGGATATGCTTTCCACCCTCTGCAATTTGCTCTGTCAGGTCAGAAATCTCCTCTGTAATAATAAAGTACCAAATTTCAGTTGAGTAGAAAGGAAGATTGAAAAAATATCTCCCTATCATTTTTGAAATAGAATGATTACAGTGACTCACGTTGTAAATTTTTATTCTCTCGCTTCAGAGTTTCAAGATGATCCAGGGATTCCTCGTAGGCATTCTTCACTTTGAACAGTTCAGTGCTGAGAGAACGGGACTCCTTCTGGGAGGCCTCAAGTTCAGCCTGAGTTTCCTCATACTTTTGTTTCCATTCTGCCAGAACCTGGAGGTAGATAGATAGTAAGCCTTTGAAACCAAGAGTGATGTCAGTTTCCCCCCAGGGAGCCGGTACTATGGACCACCTTGTCAAAGTTTCTTTGCTTCTTATCGAGAGCTGTGCAGGCAGCATTAGATCGTTCCACATCAATCATGAGGTCCTCTACTTCATTCTGCAGCCTCTGCTTTGTCTTTTCAAGAGAAGCACATTTGGAATTCACAGCTTCTACATGTTCTTCTGCATCCTGCAGACGCTGGACCAGCTTCTTCCTGAAAATTGGGTCAATATGAGTGACCAAGAGCAGACTCAGAGTCACCACAGTGACTTTTATAAAGTTGCTGACTAGGAAAGCGTATTTCCCCAAGAGTTGTCCACAAGTTATTGAATTATTCTAAACATTTCCACTCTCTTAGAATTCTGTTTTCCCTGTTGAGTTCTTGTCTTTATCCATCTCAGGTATTGCCAAACATATTTATGAAGCACTTGTGTGTGTGTGTGTATAAGTAAGCACTAGAGCTGAGTGAGCTATGTGAAAATTTGCTCCTCTTTCTTTGTTTTTATTTCACTAAGCTGGTCCTCTATGATGTGGCACATTTTCTTGAAGTTTGCCTGGGGTGAGAAGTAGAAAACAGGAAGAGACAATACATTCCTCTTTTGAAGGCTGGGATTTAGAGATCTGTAACTACTTGTGGAAAAGGACAGAGTTTTATTTACCTTGAGGAAGAAATGGCAACCATGAACAGGAGGCATATCACAAAGGAATGTTAGCATTGAGTAGTATCTTTAAGCATTTTCTAGTATGGTCCTCTTTACTTTGCGAATGAGGAAACTGCAGCCCTGAGTGACATGTTCAAGGTTATACAATGAATCAGTAACTTTCTGGATTTGGTGGCCTCAGATAATAAATATTACAATGTTATTGTACTTCCCAAATTTCCTCCAAAGTCTTATCTACTACTATTTTCACCACCTATATAATTCATGACCTTTCCCAGCCCACATTCTTACCTAGAACTCCGTCTGTAAATGCTTGCTAAAAACTCTTTCATTCTGTTTAATTCTAACAACTACTGAGATAAATCAAATTTATAAAGGGTTTCTTCACTAGGAATATAATGCCTTTTTCCCTTTTATGTGTAAATGTGCAAATTTCATGAGTTGTAGTCCACAAACAGTATATGTAATTAGGACAATGTATCCACTGATACAGATTGTTAGTTGAAATAATGACAGCATATGACAGCCGTACTCTAAACATTCAATACTCCAGTAAGGAAAAACTGATTATTGTTCATTGTAATACTCATAATAATTTACCAGATAGTCTCAGTGTTTCAATTTTTCTATTAAAAGATACTAATTCTATTTACTTGATAAAGAATATGCTGATAATTAATAATCCATCTTGGTGGAAAGAAATTTAAGATGCTTCTGGACCAGAATGGGTGGAGGGATCTGGTCTCATTCCATTCTCCAGTGAGTATACACTGGGCTTTAAGAAGAAGAATATGGTGGAATCTGCCACCCTGTAAAAAAATAAGCTGAAATCTTTCATCTGTCCCCAGGCCTGGAATATTCTCTTTCTCTATTTTTCCTTCAGTCTTTACTTTTACTTCTTCCTGCCCTGCTGCACTAAAAGCCCATACTTGGCTTCCTCCAGCTCCTCTGTGCGCTGGATGGCATCCGTCTCGTATTTGGTCCTCCACTGGGCAACCTCACTGTTGGCCTTAGACATTGCCCTCTGCAGTTCACCCTTGGCTTCCTGCTCCTCCTCATACTGTTCCCGCAGCAGGTCACAGTCATGGTGGGCTGACTGCAAGGCATGAGCCAGAGCGCTCTTGGCCTAGACCAACCAAAAAGTATGTGATATAAGTTTATCTTCTGATCATTGAAATTCTCTATGCAAAGTTCAATAGTGTGTTATGTTGCACAGTTCAAGTGATTGAAAATATCAGCTGGAGAATTCTCACCTTAGTCTCCTCTTCTAGCTGCCTCTTTAATTCTTCAATCTGTTGTGTAAATGCTTGTTTGCCTCGGGATAGCTGAGAAACCATAGCATCTTTTTCATCTAGCTGTCGTGAAAACTCACCTGTGGAAGACAAACTGTCAGTGATTTAGTTCTGTTGTCTAGGTAAACAATAATTTAAAGAATGGAATAATATTGTAACCCTCTTATTTCGTATGATGAAGAAAACCCTCAAGATTTTCAGTGCTATTGAGAAGGTTATCTCTTGCTTTTTAAAAATGTACGAGTTTTCTTTGAAATTTTAGAATTCGAAACCTTTTGGGTAATGCTGAGGCAACAAAAATCTCCTGAGCCCAGGGAGCTTATTTTTTCCCCCAATTGTAGCTTAGAATCATTGCGTTTTACAGTCTCATAATAAAAAGATGGAGGAGTAAGTAAGACATGAAAAGTGAATGTACACAGCTTGAGAAATTACTTGTATTTGATAGGTAAAAGCTCATTTTTCGTCACCTCTCCAAAGACTGATGCTATTTATTTACTGACCTGATTCTGTGTGTAAATGTGCCTTCTGGGCTGACAACTCATTTATTAAGCGTTGTTGCTCCTCTTCCTTTGTTTTTATTTCACTAAGCTGGTCCTCTAGGGTGCGGCACATTTTCTCGAAGTTTGCCTGGAGTGGGAAATAGAAAACAGGAAGAGACAATACATTTCTATTTCAGAGGCTAAGGTTTAGAGAGCTGTAACTACCTATGGAAAGTGGCTGATTTTTATTCACTTTTCTGTCAGTCTTGCATGGTGGCTATAAAGTAGTACAGGCATTTAATTTGGCTAAATTAATGAATACATGATTGTCAAGTTATATTCTCTTGGAAAGCATGAACGTCATTTAAATTCTGCATCATCTAGAGTATGGTTTTTAGGTAAACGTTTTTTGTAATTATATTTTTTTCATGGTAATAGTATCAGAGGTTGAAGTGTTTTCTACAAAGAGGATATGAGACCATAAGCGATTCAGTACAATAATGTGTACTAGGAGTAATTTTAAGCTTCAGATAACATCTAATGTGTGTGTAATTTGGCTAAAAATAGTCATATATAAACTTGGTCATTTTGAATTGTTGCAGATAAAGAAAAGGGCACAAGTTAATGAAGACCTTGGCTTTGGAGACAGTCTCCATGTTACTAGCAAGGTCATCGATCTCCATCTTCAGCTCACTCTTCTCCTTCTCCAGCTTCTGCTTCACCCGCTGCAGGTTATCAATCTGCTCCCCAAGCTCAGCCACAGTATCTGCGTGCTTCTTCCTCAAGGTGGCTGCCGTGGCTTCATGCTGCAGGGTGGCCTCCTCCAGGTCCCTGCGCATTTTCTGGAACTCAGCCTCCCGCTTCTTGTTCATCTCAATCTGGGCTGAAGTGGCCCCACCAGCTTCTTCCAGCCTCTCGCTGATCTCCTCCAGTTCCCGGGAGAGGTCAGAGCGCTGCTTCTCTGCTTTGGCCCGGGAGGCCCGCTCTGCTTCAATTTCTTCCTCCAACTCCTCAGTGCGGGCCTGGGTGTGATATGTCCACATTAATGTGAATTTATGCCAGTTTTGTTTCTTGTAATGCCCAGAAAAGGTGGAGGTTACAACTTACCTGTAACTCTTTGATCTTCTTCTGTAGCTGCATTGCAAGGGCCTGTTCATCTTCAATCTTGCTTTGCAGATTGCTCATTTCAAACTCTTTCCTATTAGAAAAACAACACATTAGCTTATAATCAGTTCTCTTACCAGTCTTCTTTTCTATGTATAATCCAACTTTTTTATACTGCTAGTGTTGAAGGAGTGAGTAGTACAATGTTTTACAGGTTAATAATGTATTATTTTAACTAAGTAAAGAGGTCAAAGGTGTCATTTTTTCCCATATGTCATGATATAATGTTTTGGAGATCTTTCTAGCATATGTTTCATTCACAATGATATTCAACAAGCAGGTTAGAGCTGAATTATACCATACTTACTTTTTGAGTTTCTCATCAAGTTGCTGTTTGTCATTTTCTATATCCATTGTGGATTCTTGGGCCAATTTTAGGTCACCCTCCAATTTCTTCTTGGCTCTTTCTAAGTCCATGCGAAGTTTCTTTTCTTGTTCCAGAGATCCTTCAAGCTAAATTTATAATGCATTTTATTTATTTCAGCTCTTAAGTACTGAATCCTATGCCAGTAGCCTTCAAAGATGCATAAGAAAAAAATTTAAAGATACAACAAATAGCACAGGAACTTTATTTACAGACCAAGCGTTAAAGGCTTATGAGACATCAGTGCTGGTTTCATGTCACAATTGTTTATTTCATCGCAAGGGGAAACATTTTCTTTTTCACACTTACATCGTCCACTTGCTGTTCCAGCTTGGTTTTCGCTTTGGTCAGGGTGTTGACTTTGTCTTCCTCCACTTGCAGGTCATCCAGGGTCTGCTGGTGGGCCTCCTGGAGAGCCTTCTTCTCCTTAGTCAACTTTGCAATGTTTTCGTCCAGGCCTGCCATCTCTTCTGTGAGGTTTTTCACCTTTAGATTTGAACAGGTGATAGGAATGTCAATGACAACCTATTATCTTGATGAAAAACGTGATACCATAGTATCTTAGAATTATGTCAGCCTGAGATGGAAAATGAAAACCAGAAGCTAACCCAGGCCTACATGGCTGAAAAAATATGTGGTAAAGGTCAAAGTAAGTAGATTGAGGTGGTGAAGACTAAAGAGATGACATAATTATGACAGTGATATGTTTCATATTCAGTAATCTTGAGATTAAATTTTTAATTAAAATATTTTGGTATCAAGGTACTTATAAATATTCTAAAATGGATTATGATTTGTACCTTGTTCTCTGTGGCATGTTTCTCCTTCTCAACCTTGGCCAGTGTCAGCTCAAGGTCATCAATGTCTTTCTTGAGCTCTGAACATTCATCCTCCAGTTTCCTCTTCTTGGCTGTCAGCTCAGCATTGATCTCTTCCTCGTCCTCAGCTCTTTCTGTCACCTCTTTGATTTTGGCGTCAAGTTGGATTTTGGTTTTAATCAACTGATCACATCTTTCCTCTGCATCAGCCAAGGCATCTGCTTCCTAAAGGGAGAAATTAAGCATTTTCATTTGCCTGAGCTCTATCTAGAAGCACACAATAATTTATTAAAAGATGGAAACTTCAGTAACTACCAGTTTGGTCAACATTTATACCAGTTGCTAACTTTTAAAATGAAATGGACAAAATGTTAACACTGTCATCTACTGATCAAGTATAATAACAAATTTCCTTCAGATATTCACATGTGGAAGGCCAAATCAAGAAAACTAGCCTTTTGGCAAAAATCTGCCACTTACTAACCTTTGCAACTTTGGAAGAGTCATTTATTCATTGTAGTACTCAGTATTCTCACATTTAAGAGGGGATTAATGTAGCCATTTCTCTGCCCTGGTAAAAACAACATACCTTCTATTTTATGTACAAAAGTACACTAAAGAAAGAAAGAATAATCTGATATGAGAGAAAGTTCCATAAAGAAAGGAAAATGTCTAGGAATATTTTTATGATTTTGCTCACTGATGACCAAACTATGTATGAATGCATATATGAACATGTGTGCATCCACACACATAGTGACTGGATAATAAGATGTGGCTGAACTATCCAATGCATAATACTTACAGCTTGAACTTGGAGTTGTAAGTCATTTTTCTCTTGCATCAGAGCCACCATTTTTTCTTCTAGTTCTTTCCTTTTAGCCTCTGACTTAACCAGCTCCTCTTTGCTCTTCTCAAACTCTTCCTTCATGTTGGCCATCTCCTTCTCTGTTTCTGCACTCTTGAGGAGTGGCTTGATCTTGAAATACAGCTTCATCCAGGGCCAGTGCTTCACATTCATGAAAGCACGTATGTTGTACTGAATGCAGAAGATGGACTCTCTGTAGGAAAAGAAAAAAAGATGCAAATGGAGAATAATGTGGAAAATGACTATCACTCAACAAAAGTTATGACTGCAGTGGATTCATTTTTGAAAGTGCAGAGAAAGAAGACTTGTATGTGGCCTCTCACCTCCTCTCCATCATCTTCCTGAACTCCACTCTCATCAGGAATCCTCTGCATATGGCTTGAGTGCGTGTGATGAGTTGAGCTAGCTTTTCATCTCGCATTTCCTCTAGAGTTCCCAATAGACCAGCTTTAAAGAAAACCTTATGAAAGAACCAGTTAATTTCCACTCATGAGAGAGTCTAAAAGTGAAAAAGTTATGACAGATAGAAATTTGGACTGGTGGTACCTTGGTATGACCGAATTTGTATTGGGTATGGTCAATGTCAATAGACCCTAGAAGTTTCTCAGAAGCCTTCTTGCTGTCAATGAACTGACCATCTGGGATAGCACTCGCATTTAGAACCTTGTATCTGTCACAATAAAAAGAATATAAAAATGTGGTTTTTCTTCGCTGAAAAAAAGGTAGAACATTTGGTAACTATCATTGAAAAGATGATAGATTAAATTTTTGTGAACAAAATGCCATTTAAAAAGTCAAACAGTGCTTTATGTAAAACTTGGGAAGATATGATGAAAAACTAATACAAAATAATAGAAGCCTTTCTGGATGATCAATTTTCAAATAATTCATGTCATTTTTCAAGAAAAATTTTTTAAATGTTTGGGTTATATAGTGATTTTGATGTAGACTAAGACATTGAAAGGGAAAGATAATAAGACGCAAACCTCTGTTTGAAGTCTGCATAAAGGATTCTGCTTGGGAATCCTTTCCTACAGATGCGGATGCCTTCCAGCACACCGTTACACCTCAGCTGGTGCAGGACAAGTTCGTGCTCCATGGCACCTAAAAGAATGAATCCACATGCCGTACTTCATGGTCTATCACAGACACGCTGGAGCTTGTCTGGGTATCAGAAATGTCTTACCAGGAGTTTTAGTTTCATTGGGGATGATGCACCGCACAAAGTGGGGGTGAGTGCTCCTCAGGTTGGTCATCAGCTTATTCAGATTCTCCTGTGGGACCATGTGAAGAGTTTTAAAATCATTTCGAGTTGCATCTACATGATAGTCCCTATCAATGTTTGTCTTTCGTTTCATATTTTAATGAGCTATCTCAATGAAAAACATAAATTATCACAACAGAGAGGAATCATGTATATGGAGCATAGGTAGGAAATGACAGATTACATAAAATCAGTTCATTTCAGTTTGCTATTCTCAAGCACCACCAGTCAGAGAAACTTTGTATTGTGATTTTTTGTCACATGAAGCAGATGTAATTGAATACAGTGGTTATTTTTAAATGAAGGTTTGATTTCATGTGAAATTTGTTTAATACCAGATCTCTTGAATGTAGGGCTCAGGGGCAATGGTTCATTTATCATAAAGTTGATCTGGAGAGACACATAGTTTGTCTTTTTTTTGTTAATCTTTTCCTAAGGCATTTAAAAAGTTTACAAAAACTTTAGTAGTATACTGAAAATTATACTACTCTATTCACTTTCAGCGTAGATATCTTTAAATTTTTTTTTGTTTTGATAGTTTAGTTTTTAATGAAAGTATTTATCTGTAATTCAAGAATATACTGTACCCTGAAAAGAGCTGACACTGTCTGGAAAGAAGAACCCTTCTTCTTGCCACCTTTCTTTCCACCACCACCCTCTAAAAAAGAAAAGGGAAAAGTTAAAGTTATTTGCATTAGCCTTTTAAGTACTATCCATATATATCAGGACTGCCAAAATTCCTTTTGGAATTTAAATTTGTACTCACTTGCATCGTTCCTATTCTCTCCATATCTCTCCGAATCTCTCCTCCCTCAATTGTAGATTAAGAAAATCTAAGAATTGGCTCACATTATAGGCATTCAGGAAAAAAACAACAAAAGGATTGTGAGTGTAAAGGGTAGATGTGGGTAGGGGATGGGACTCCCCTACTCCAAATCAGGAATGTCTGTTCTCTGAAGGAAGGGCCAAGGAGACAGAGTAGTAATGTCTCCTTAGTGCAGGCATCACTTGGAGAATAGGCAGAGTTGCATGCTTGGTCCCAGGTAGGTGAGCCTCTGCTCACCTGCAGGGAAGTCCTGGCTCCCATTTACCTGTGCTTCCATGGTGTTACTTGCACATCTGGGTCTTAGGACACTTAAGAGAACAGAACTTCAGTTCCCCCAGCACTAGAGCCCTGACAAAGGATCTCCTTACCTCCAGCTTAGCTGGAGAACCACAGAAATGTTTTATGATCCTGAGCAAATCACTTAACCTCTCTGAGATTCTTGTTATTTCACCAATGACATCAGGCTGTGGGCTAAATGATCCATAGTGTCACTTAGCTCTGAAAGCCTGTGACTGTAAGACTGTACCACAGCTATTAAATACACTTTCATTAGGCACGTATTGACTAGTGTTTTCATGTTAGGTTTTGCTATAACTACATTTGTCTCTGTTGAACAATGTATATCTATTTTGTGACTCTTACAACGTATTAATGCTATTAAACATCACCTGCTTCAGCAGTTTGTGCCCCAGAGAAGAGGAAAGCCAGAGTCTTCATTGCAGACTTCTGGTACAGCCCGACCACAGTCTCATTCAGGGGGTCCTTGTTCTTATCAAGCCAGCCGGCAATGTTGTAGTCCACGGTGCCGGCATAGTGCACCAGTGAGAAGTGGGCCTCAGGCTTGCCTTTGGTAGGCTTGGGCTTCTGGAAGTTGTTGGACTTTCCAAGATGTTGTTCATACAGCTTGTTCTTGAAGGAGGTGTCTGTTGCCTTGGGGAACATGCACTCCTCTTCTAGGATGGAGAAGATGCCCATAGGCTAAGAATAGGAAAAAGGATGATAATAATGAATCCCTCAAAAAGTTATGCTCCATGTAGCTGATGGAAAACGGAAAATACAGTGTTTCAAAAGAAGACTTTAAATGATAAATTAAATAGGCATGACATCTGAAACAACCATTATGTACCCAGAACATACGGGAAATATGCTTGCTGGAAAGACTCAGTTGAAAAAAATACATCTGAACCATTTGACACACTTTATGGTCAGTTTATAAAATCAAATTCTGAAAACGTCATTTCAAAATTGAATTCTTTATTCCATAAATGTATGTATCTGACTACTTTCTTTCCTACTGACAATATAACTTCCTTTACCTCAAACCTGGAGGTGACAAAAGTATGAAGGGAAGAGTGATTATGTGTAAGGACTAAAAATGATCCATTTCTAGGAGAAAAGTACACCTTATGATGTATCATTAAAACTCTGTACTTTAACCTGTATTCTCCACCACTGTGGAGTTAAGTGATAGTAATTTGGTTTTGCTTTCAAACAGTTTGGCTTTTTTTCTCAATGTATTTGATATGAAAGACTGAAAGAAGATTCAACATTGATGGTTTAACAAATTCATAAATTGTATACCTAAGACTATTTTGGTGATACTGAAACTGAAATACTAGAGAATAAAATAAATGCTTTTTCTGAGGACCATAAAGTTTTCATGAGTAGTACAGATATTATATCACCGAATTAACATATCTTTTCCCCAAATGGTGCAGACCTCATCTGCTTTTAAACTCTCATCTTTCATATGTTTTTGAATTTTATCCTGAGTATTTTAAGTATTCCTAGGTGGTAATTACATTTACTCTTCCTTTCCCTCTGCTTAGGGTAGAGTTCACACATACGCTTCATTGATATCAGTAAGTACACAGCAAGCTCCCGATATACTTTTGGAAGTGTTTAATGATTTCTTGATGAGTGTTAACATACCTAGATCTGATGTAACTATTGTTCTACCCTCTTGATAATGGGAAATTCAGGGCCCATTTTCTAGGTGAGTGATACAGAGATTTGGTATTTATTCAGTAGTTATCATGAATGAAGAAAGACTTGATGACTGCAACAGGTGAAGGGCTAACCTTCCAGTCTGTAAGACTTTGTGACATAGCCTGCCTTGTTACACACGAGGGTTGTTGATTCATGCACAATACACTGTCATGGGTACACCAGGGTTAATTACACAACCCAGGGGATTAGCTGTAATTTCATCCCTTTCTCCCATATGCATGAAGTCATGTAGGAATAAAAGTGAGAGAGAATGAAGTTTTTAGAGGGATAAATGTGAATCCATGTGTGTGTGAATGATAATCATTTTTTTATAAACTACTCTACTTTACTCATTAATAACAGATCACTTGGGACATACCTGACAACCAATCAGAATATACAAGCATGTCTTGAAACAGCACTGCTTGTTCTATGAGAACAGGGAAGTGTAATTAAGCATAGGGAGGCAAGTAATTTGTTTTTCTTGTTTTGAAAGCTAGTAAAGTCGTATGAACCTTCTCGATGAGCTCGATGCAGGCAGCCAGGTCCATCCCGAAGTCAATGAACTCCCACTCGATGCCTTCCTTCTTGTACTCCTCCTGCTCCAGCACGAACATGTGGTGGTTGAAAAACTGTTGCAGTTTCTCGTTGGTGAAGTTGATGCACAGCTGCTCCAGGCTGTTGAACTACGTAACAAGATAAATACAGGAAATTACTCATAACTTAAATATTCTATCTACAGAGCATCTATTAGTATTTTCTTCTGAATTTAAGGCATTTTTGTTTATTAAATGATAAACCTTCAGATTGTTTTGTTATTATATAATTATAAACAAAGTAGAATCAATTCTTTGAATACTTTGTTTTCCGAGTAACCACATGAGATCATACATACTAGTCAAAATACTGTTAAATGAGGACTCTTAAATATTCCCTTAGAGTAATTTTTAAAAGGTGTTTTTATGCTCATCTGCTAGGATCCAGGATAGATTTTGACTATTTTAACCTCTCATGGATCAATTTTTGAGACGTCTAGACTCAAAAGAATAGAATTTTCTTTTTTCCTATTTGTACCTATTTACTTTTCATATCTTTTCAAAGACTCTTTTCGGTAGGAATTACATTTGTACATTTTGTAAAGTACATTTGGTAAAAGTGATTTTGTATGCTCCAACAAGATTGATAAAATGACTGGGGATTTGAACTTGCTAATTTTCTGTCAGTTCACTGCTCACATCAAAGATCTCAAAGCCAGCGATGTCCAAGACCCCGATGAAGTACTGCCTGGGCTGCTTGGTGTCCAGCTGCTGGTTGATGCGGGTGACCATCCACAGGAACATCTTCTCGTAGACGGCTTTGGCCAGAGCACCCACCGCATTGTACACCTTCAGTAGGAGTGATGGTTTAGTTTTTTAAACTGAAAACAGTGATGAACTCTTGAGTCACCTGTGGTTCAAATAGATCAGAGTTTAAGTCATGTTTACCTGTTGCACAGTCTGGCCTTTGGTGACATACTCATTGCCGACCTTGACTCTGGGATAGCAGAGGGCTTTCAGCAGGTCAGCAGAGTTCAGACTTGTCAGATAAGCAGCTTTATCAGCAACTGTGTGAACAAGGTGAGAATGGTGAAACTGACCATGGCTTACACAATTTAAAATGTAAATGATGATGACAAAGAAAAAATGTTCTACTCAAAGAGTAATATGTGCAAATATCATGAAACCTATTTATTTGTTCATGTTGCCTCAAAAGCACTGTCGCCACTTGGCTAATTTTAGTCATTTCTTGTGATGATAAATTGAAGGTGGGGGAATCAATGCCCTCTGTGATATTTAACATGTGGCAAAAGTAGACCGCAGATAATAAATTTGAGAAATCCTAACCTAGAGGAGTAGTGACAGAAAAATTTAGATCTCTATTTGTTTCAGTGGATGTGAGCACACAGATTATTCACTGAAGTAAAAAATGTTTTCGTCAAATAGCAAATATTAGCTTACAAAAAGCCAATGAAGAATTGAATATGAGCAGAAATCAGAAATCTGCTCAATAATGTAAAACGTTAGACAGTGTGTAATTTCCTTCTCATAATACTTTTGCCCTTCACGAGATAGGTCAGAGAAAGTGAAAACATGGTTCCTGCCTCTGAAAAACTCACTATGTCAGTTCTGTCAAGTGGACAATACCAATAGAGGGTGGTACCTTCTGTGCCATCTGGCTCCGCCTGCTCTTCCCTTTGCTTTTGCTTGAATTTCATGTTCCCGTAATGCATCACAGCTCCAGTAAGCTTATAAATGGCCACCTTTTCATCAGCAGTGAAACCCAGGATGTCCACAGCACTCTGTCAAAAGAGTTGAATTTACTCCCAATTAGCACCATGGAAGACTCTCTCAGAACACCGGGCCTGTCTCCCACTTTGTTCTAATAATGCTATGCCTTATATTTGATTAGCACTTTGTCATTTTCAAATGGTACTCATATACTTCACCTCTTTGATCCACATGGCAACACCAAGAGGTTTGCATCAGTCTTTCCATTTGAATCATGAGTCCATTTGGTCACATCATATGATGTGACTTGTCCACCCTCACTGAACCAGGACTCAGAGCCATGACTTTTGAAGCCAAGACCAGTGCTTTCCCCTTTTCTCCACCTCAGCCCTGCTTTGCTTCTCAGGCACATGCTCCTCATGGTCTCTTGGCTATTTTTGTTTCTTTTCTCCAGTCTCACAAGTCTCTCTGTTGCTCCTCCTTCTCCTATTTGTCCTGTCCAAATACATAATCACAGTCTACTTCTTACCCTAAAGGGCATGAGGGATGAAGTTGGAAAGAGGATATGAGGAGAACAGCAATGGCTATGAGTATTTCTGCCCATGCCTCTCTGATAGCAAGCCACAGCTCAGCTGACCATAAGATGCTTGGGTTAGTAAACTTTACCTAGTCATTTATTTCTCATTCAGAGAAGAGACATTTGTGAAAACAAGGAATTTCACCTTAGTGTAATAGTTCTGTGTCTTTTTTCTCTATTGAATTTTGCTTTCCTTTTTAGTTGCCCATATAGACTTTGAAAAGGCTTATAAATGGAGGCAGGAATCACAGCAGGAAGAGGAAAATATGTTTATTTACCATTCTTACCTAAGACTCTTTCCCTAGATTATTGCCTTCCACTTCCAGCTCACTAACTCTACCTATTTATAGAACCCAGACATTATTACAGAGGTCCTAGAGGAAGACTGCCACATTTTTTTAACCTCCCAGACTAGGGTGTATTTCTTTTTTTTTTTTTTTTGAGACAGAGTCTCACTCCGTCACCAGGCGCCAGGCTGGAGTACAGTAGCGCGACTTCGGCTCACTGCAACCTCCGCCGCCCGGGTTCAAGCAATTCTCCTGCCTCAGCCTCCCGAGTAGCTGGGACTACAGGCGCATGCCACCACGCCCAGCTAATTTTTTGGTATTTTTAGTAGAGACGGGGTTTCACCATGTTGACAAGGATGGTCTCGATCTCTTGACCTCGTGATCCGCCCGCCTCGGCCTCCCAAAGTGCTGGGATTACAGGCGTGAACCACTGCGCCCGGCCTAGGGTGTATTTCTTAACTCCCTATCCTGTTGGACATACAAAGATAATAATAAATTAGAGAGAGTACAAGCTGATATTTATAAGATAAAGCCACACAAATTATTGACTTCTTAAAAATAATATTTTAAAAGAAAAAGCATTTTTGCAAGCACTTTTTATCCTAACTTGGGAGTATTCAGATAGTCCCACTGATATTAAAGTTAAAAATAGAGAAGATTATTCAGAAATCAAAAGAAAACATGAAATATATATATAAAGTTTATACGTAAAGTAGACCAAAAAGTAATAATCCTTGAGAAAGAGGTGATGGTGGGGAAAGAGTGTGTAGTTTCAAAAACAAATATAAAGGCTTATGGAGTCCCCAAAATTTTGAAGTAGACAACCCACTTCTTCTAATGCTGCCTGAGGGTAGAGAGGGATATATCATTAGCCCACAGAGGTTTATTCAAAACAAGGCTTATGTTTACATGTGACTGTGGAAGAATCATGGGAGTTCCATGTTTAACTGTAATAATATTGCAGTTCCTTCCCAGATTCTTGGGTGTGGGGTCTGGCATAAAATAACAAAGAAACATCAATATTGGAGCATAGATATCAACAAAAAAAGACTAGTAAGATAGAATAAAAGAAGCCTACTAGCTAAGGAATACTAAAGATCCAACATTTATTACAGGCAGTGAAAGCTTTTTAACACATGTAGCAGGATCTGTTTCCAGGAGGAAGAAAGCCCAAAGGGTTGTATACCTATTAATAGTTTTTCTACCACTGCTATCTACCCTAATAGAGGAGAGTATTGTATATTGGAAAATGAATTTGCCTTTTCCTACTTTGTACGTGTTACTTACATCTGTGGCCATCAGCTCTTCCTGGTCATCAATGCTGGGCACGGTAATTTCACCTTGGCTGACAAAGGTGAAGTCATATGGGTTGGTGGTGATCAGAAGCATTTCTGAACACATGGAAAAGAACAATATATAGACAGTATTACTTTGGTCATCAGAAACATTTCAGAGGGGCTTCTTAGAACGGCTGTTACTCTTCTTTGGTAGAAATAAAGGTGTGTCTTACCAATAAGCTCTGGTTTCTTATTGGACATGATTTGATAAAATATGTGGTAGCTTCTTTCAGCCTTTAGCTGGAAAGTAACTCGGGACTTCTCTAGCAGATCTGGAAAGTCAGATGAAGCTCATTTAAAAGAAGAGGCCACAGTAAAAAATAGAGTGTTTGAGAATTTCACCCAACATTAATAAGTACAAGATTTTCCAATATGTACCCACAAAGAAAAAGATTCTCAGTCACTAATATTTATTAACTTACATGTTTCAATATCTGCAGAAGCCAGTTTGCCTGTGGCACCAAAATGGATCCTGATGAATTTACCCTTAAAAAGCAAAAGGAGATATTATTGTACACATTAAAAGTTGCAACTATTTCTTTAGCTGTGGACCAAGCAGATGGAAAAAATATTGACACCTCATACACAGAAGTGGCAGTGCTGATCTTCACATGACAGTGAAGATCAAGAGACTTACAAAGCGAGAGGAGTTGTCATTCCTCACGGTCTTGGCATTGCCGAAGGCTTCCAGTAGGGGGTTGGCACTGATGATTTGATCTTCAAGCGTCCCCTTAAGAAAAATAAATAAGACAGATAAAGAAAAAAGTTTGCAGTAAATAATTTCCCATTGACCTCTTTCCCTTCCCCATTGCCCCTGCACAGTATTCTGTAACTTAGGGTAAGGCTTTCCAAAATGAGTTAAAAGGAAGATAAACTGGGAAGGGGAGTGGGACACTCCAGTGACGTGGTCTTGATTTCTGTATCTCCCAGGCCCAGAACAATTTCCTAAAAAAATGATTGTGAGAACTTTTGCCTATTCTACTTGCCAGTACGTTGCCCTATTCAACTCATTCTCACAAGCCCTTCTAACAGTTATTTTCTAAATTCTGGCATCACTTGCAATTGGTTGCTATGATTTTGAAGCATCACTGTCAATTAAACAAAAATTTAACTCTTATTTTCGATTCAGAGGATACATGTACAGGTTTGTTACATGGGCATATTCCATGACACTGAGATTTGGGATATGGATGATCCTGTCACCCCGGTAATGAGCATAGACAGTATCTGGTAGGTAGTTTTTTGGCCCTTGCCTCCCTCCTCCCCTTCCCCATCTAGTAGTCTCCTGTGTCTGTTGTTCCCATCTTTATGCCCATGCATGCTCAATGTCTAGCTCCCACCTATAAGAGAACATGCTGTATTTGGTTTTCTGTTCCTATGTTAATTCGCTTGGGACAATGGCCTCCAGCTGTGTACATGTTGCTGCAAAGGATATGATTTTGTTCTTGTTTAAGGCTGTGTAATATTCCATAGAATATACTTACTGCATTTTCTTTATACAATCTGCTGTTGATGAGCATGTGGTTAGATTTTAAAATATGTTATTCTGTCCTTAGATGAATATCATACACACCTGCATTTTGCCAGCGGTGGCAGGTTCCTCTTTTTTCTTCTCGCCAGTAATTGCAATTGTTGCAAAGTACTGGATGACACGCTTTGTGTTCACAGTCTTCCCTGCGCCAGATTCTCCACTATCAAGTTCAAACAGCAGAAAAGGTCAGAATCTAAGGTAGTAGATTCTACAATGATCGAAACTGAACAGAAAGAAAGTAATGAAATCTACATACGTAATCAGGATTGACTGGTTTTCACGATCTGCGAAAGAGAAAACAGATAATACTAAGAAAAACTCACTTTACACATAGGTTAACACAGTACTTATAAACTCAAAATTGTCTTTTAAAACTCCCGATTTGCAAAAATAGCTATATGAATTTGTGCTTTGCTTCTCATAAGGTTTTTCTAAAAATGAGTATCAAAGATGTGCTAATTAATAATCCCATTACCTTTCTAATGTATGGACTATGTAATGCATCATTTTACTATTTTATCCATGAGAATAATCTATCAATGTCAGATTAATAACAGTTTTGTGTCCCATTCAGTCACCTGGTTCATAGTTCAAAATTATGTCGTGTTGTTAATGTCCAGTTCAAAGTTTTGTACTGTGCTTGTGATAACTTGTCACTGAGAGATTTCAAAACGTACTTTTTAGGAGAGATTATGTATTTGCTATAATTAAAATGCAGAGTTGATGCCTAAATATAATTAATTTTGAGGTGGAACTAGCATTAGTTAATGTTGAATTTTAGCATAGAAATCTAAGCAAAATGTCCTCTATTTTTGAAACTAGTGCTTAGCATAGGAATCTAAGCAAAATTTTTTCTATATTTGGAACTAGTACATTTTATCCTAGATATATTTTCCTAATTTTATGATTTCTGTTATCATGTTTGTGCTGAACATTTATTCTCAGAATACTAGCCCTATGTTTTTTCTGATAATCAGTATGCAAATATTTTACAAATGGCTATGAAAATTGTAATTCTCACTCACCAGTCAGCATGAACTGATAGGCATTGTCAGAGATGGAGAAGATATGGGGCGGTGCCTCCTGGCGCTTTTTGCCTCGGTAGGCACCCACCACCTCGGGGTTATACACTGGTAGCCACTTGTAAGGGTTGACGGTGACACAGAAGAGACCCGAGTAGGTCTGTGGGGAAGGACAGGGTTGCTCGGTCAGCAATCACCTTATTAACTTACCTTGGAAATACTGCTTTAAGGGCAAATAGAGAGGGACCCAAGTACTGTGTTAGTTCTCATCACATTTCATTCATTTGTTGCCTCCCTCCATCATTGCTGCTGTACAAAATGCTTCAGTTTTTCAGCTAATTCAGTTAAATAAATGGCTTTCCACATGTACATTTTAAAACATATCAGAATTTACAACATTAGCCAAATGATTGGTCATCAGAGAACAGTACAATAGCCAAATTTATTTAAAGCCCTTATTTTGGCTAACATGGTTAGCACATAAAGTGAGTGAGAAATAATGCTGATAGGGTGCTCACATAGATCATCCAGGCTGCATAGCGCTCTTTGAGGTTGTACAGCACAGCAGGCTCATGCAGGTGAGTCATCATGGCCATGTCCTCGATCTTGTCATATTTGGGAGGGTTCATGGAGAAGACTTGGTCTTCTTTCACAGTTACAGTCTGTTAAGAAAAGAAGGAGCCAGTATCAAATAAGGAGTGGAAAAGGCCAGGTCAAAAAAAAAAAAAAAAACATCAGTATCATCTAACTTAACCCAAAATGAGGCAGAGTCTAATCAGCTCCAGATGCTTTACTCACAGCTCCAGCTTCGGTCTTGACTGTCACCTTCCCCGCTTCCCTGCTCTGCACTGTTGCTTTCACATAGGACTCCTTAGGGTCCGCCACAAAGACTGATGTCTTGGCATCAAAAGGCTTGTTCTGAGCTTCAATTCGCTCCTTTTCAGACTTTCGGAGGAAAGGAGCAGCCTCCCCAAAAATGGCCATCTCAGAGTCGGAACTCATGGCTGCAGGTTATTGATGGCAGTTCTGGACTAGGTGTACCTAGAGGAAGAAACAGAGCCAAATGATGATTCAGGGCTGGGGTGGAGAATTGTTATGTTGATTTCATAATAATGTGCTTAATATCCCATGCTAGTTTCCTCACTCCTGCCTTTAGGGACCACTCCTGTGTACCATGTCAAGGAGCTGAGAGATCAGCTCACTGATTTGAAAGCACTATGTTGGTAGCTTAATTTTTGTGATACTTTAAGCCTCAGTTCCATCCTCTGTGTTGTAAACCTTAGTTGAGAAATGTGGAGGAATCCATATTCAGTCAGCAACATTTGTGATGCTCCAAGCATGTTCAGAATTTTTTTCTTTTCTTGTTACTTTTCTTTCCTATTTCCAACCCCCCCACTTAACATTGTGAAGATATGAAGATATGGACAATAACTGTTTCCAGTGGCTTTATAATATAAATGAACCTGTCTTAAAAATTCAAATACAAGTATTTAGGCAAATTTTCCTCCCATCCCAAATTACTAAAATTGGATGTCAGCTTTACTAAAATTGAATGTGGACAGGTACATCTGTTCTTTCAGGACATACGTCCAGATCTAATAATTACAAATAAACAACAAGTTAACTGACAGGTATTAGGTAAGTAAAGGAAAAAATAACTATAATGAAAGCTGAATATTCAACATATAATTTTCCCTAAGTAAGAATTCAGATCTCTTTTATTAGTTTTTAGATTGTTTTAAAGTTGGAAATATTATCTAAAGCAAAAACAACTTTAAAAGATTCTTAGAGAAAAGACATCTTCATTTTTAATAAAATTTTATAGTGATTATATTTTTTAGTCTGTATTTCTTTTTGTTTTTAGTTGGATTTCAGCCTAGTGGATTATAAAAATCTGATTCTTATTGTTTTAGGTTTATAATCTCTTTCTTCTTCTCCTCTTAAAAATACCAGTCTTCTAAATACTTTTTCTGAAATGGATAGCCAGTATAAAGTTTCAAGCCAAAATGAACTTAAAAACTTTCCCCACTGACAAATTAATTATGAGAAAATAAAATAAGTCCTGTTGTCCTGATGGCAAGAACTGGGTGAGTGGCCAGAATAAAAGAAGGTGAGCTCTGTGGAGCAGAAGAGGGGATGGTTGTGGAAAGCAGTGTCTTGGTTGTCAATGATAATGACAATGATGATGGCGGCAACAACAGTGATAGCTACCACCTTTTGTAGGCTTTCCAGAAAGAGTCTTGACCTTTTATCATCAGCATTAAACTTCCCCTCAACTTAAAATATTGGCTGTGGAATTTACCACACACTCTATTTCCAAAATCAGCCTTATCTGTAAAAGTGTTCTGATGACACTGTGAAATTTAGACGTATTTTCAGGAGGTATATATTGGAACATTTAATGTCAGTTTTTTTTTTCTTTGAAGGAGAAATGTTATTATATTACATTGTATTTTGTTTCTGTGTTTGTTTTTACACCAGGCAGCTTTCAATTAACAACATACTACTATGTGGAGATTATAATGCAGTGTATCCAGGAAGCACAGAAAGACGATTGCTACCCTTCCCATCTCCTGTCTTATTATAGATTAGTTGTTTCCCAACTTGTGGATCAAGCCCCCACAGAGCCTCAGGTTGTTGCAGGGGGTCCTTGAATCCACCCACACAGTGATCATTGCCTCAAGTTTGACGAAGCAACACTTCCACATAAATAGTGTTTTCTGTTCTTTTCTAAATGAATATAGCTGCTGTATTAAATATAAACTCATTTAAAATAATTCTTAAATGTACAATAGGTTTTCATGATTGTATACCCTTAACATAATACCAGAAGTACATGTCTCCACACACACAGTTAGCAGGGTTCCATTAAATGTTTCGATTCTCTGTTAGCAGGGTTCCATTAAATGTTTTGATTCTGTGCAGGAGTCCTTGATAACCACTGAGTTCGATCATAGTTGGCAAGAGCTGGATGGACCTTAGCAGTCAATAAAATCCAGCCTCCTCATTTTACTGATGAGGAAACTAAGGCCTGGAAACGTTAAGGGTCGTTTAGTGTCACAGAGATGGGTGATAAGTGGGGGTGCTGGGACATGAGTCCTGTTCTGCTAAATCCAGGTTTGTTGTTAATTCCACTGCAACACACTTTATTGCGAGATACATAAAGGCTAACTGGCTTGATCCAGACAGATAGAATCAGTCAAAAGCCTGGATTGGCACCTAGAAATATCGACTTCCAGATAAGCACATCTTGATTTTTATCGTGCAGTCTCTCTGATGTATCCTTATGGGTAAAGTTGGATTAGTAGTTCACATTAAATATTACATATGATGGTTGCATTCTTTCTGAAGTTCTAACAACATGTGAAAGAGAAGTTTCATTAAGTTTTAAGTGGCCTGAAAAGCCAAAATTTTATGAGAAGTCATTTTTAAAGAACAGATGCCCCTGATATCCTATTCCCAATACTAAACTAGGAAATAACATGGTAGCTTATTAAGATGTAGCAATATAGAGATTCCTTTGTTCTTCAGAGTATGATAATAAATTATTCTTACCTCTTGTGCTATCAGATGAAGAAGGTGGCAGGCTCAAAGCAGACAACTGTTGAAAGAAAAAGAGAATGTGGGATTCTTTTTTTTCCCCCATTTAATCACAAAATACTAATAACTATATTGTGTACAGTGTCATCCTTAAGAATGTTGGAAATAAAAATTAAAATGTGGGAAATAATAGATCCCCTTTAAATGAAAAATCACTATCAGCAGGAATGTAAAACTAAGTGTTCTTCCACATATACATACCTTGAAGAATTTTGAGGAAGGATGGGACAGAGGCATCTCAGCTCCACTTTTATACAGACCATTCTGCAAACACAGCAGCCACCTCAGCTGTCCTAGCTGGGAACCTACTTGGCAAAACCGTTTTTGGCAATCTCTTTGCACAATATTCATTGACTGTGGCTGTGAATGGATATAATTAGAAATATTTCTTGTCACCTATAAATAATTTGACAGAGGATGATCTAGGGTTCTTTATAGGCATATGATAGGGGATGGGGATTCAGAGCTTCTAAGGCTGTTTCTCCTGCTTGGCTGTTGCATCATTCATCACAGAATTCAAAGCCAGATTCCCACTTACTCCTCTGCCTATCAAATTGCTCCAACAGAATGAGCCTGACGTGAGGAGTTTAAGATTAATTAATTTGTTGGTTCTTAGAGCCATTAAGGAGTCTGGAATGAATTTTAGATCTGACACTATGATTGGAAGCAGTGAGTCATGGATATTAAGACAAAATTTCTAGCCAGAGTCAGGATTTTAGAAAGACCAGTGATAGATTCTTTTAAAGTCTGAAAGTCTAAATATGAAGGTGAAAGTGAATTCTCAGATTAGGCAGTGGTGATGGACCATTCGGGGAGGCATAAGGGATTTAGAATAGATATAAACACTTCTGTTCTTTTTCTGGAGGACTTTCCATGGATATCTCCAGCTTGTATGTTTTCACTGAAGGAACAACAGGATGCTGTGTGATGTTCCATGCATATTTCCACTGCATAATGGAAGGAGAAACAAACATGTGTTCCTAGTTCATGGGCAGACTCTCATGACTAGCTATAGCTCTAATGAGGTGGGTACTGCATATTTTTATTTAAGGTGGGAGGAAAGTCATGATAGCCACTGTATTCTCCCTGCAGATTGAAAAGATGGGTGGGCCATCACATATGTCCATAATATTCCTTAATTAGTTGGCCTTTGATGGTTTTGCTACACAGACAGCTGTTGCTGAATAAGGCAGGAAATATACCTACTCTAAGTGTGACCCTAACTGAGATCTGGTGAGATGTTTTCGACTGTTATCTGCTGGCTTAAATTACTGATTAATGAGATCACTGCTTTCTGTTGACTTAGAATTTATCTTTAACACATTGACAGATTGAATCTTTTATACTTTTAAATTTTATTTTGATATAATTCTATCAAATAGGTGGTCAGGAGTTAAGAAAAATATCTCTGTGAAAATAGCTCACCTTCACAAGTCTAGCGACTTACCCAAAGTGTTAGGCTCTAAGCCAGAAGGAAACTTGTTCTAATTTTTCTCTCAGATTTTCACAACTCATTTATTTTTACTTCTTTTGGAACTTAACATCTGACTTGCAGACATAATCAGTATGTATTAAATGTATTTACTGTATTTGAAATTGAAAGATGAAAGAAGAAATTAAGAATGTGAGTCCAAGATACACAGGGTGAGTTATAGGACTATAGATAGTGGGGACTCTTTACATAAAAGTTACAACTCCGATCAATTACAGATAGACTGATTACTCAGATCTTGAAACCTCTGAAACAGGAGCATGATATTCTATTGACACCCCTATCGTTGGCCACCAGGAGTGGATCAGAGGACATTGCAGAGCAAGAGAGAAGAGAGGCAGCACTGAATGAGGGAGTACACATTTCCCTTAGACTTGCTTCTTAAAGGACTGCATAGAAAACAGGAGAGTAACACGAAGCCTTTTTGTATTTGTGTAGTTCTTTGTGATTAGATATGAGTGGGACGAATGGCTTCAATCTAAATTAGAAGAGTTATTTTGGCAGCTGTATTTAAGCAGTCTGTGTAAAAGCTGCTCACTATTTTCCTCAGATTAATTATAAGCTTCTATAACCTTGCATTGCCTTATCTATTAAAAGCATAAATGGAAAATCAAATACTGCTTTCACCTTACAGGATTGTATGAATTAAATTATATATCATACATATATTACATATATATAAATATATAAATAAGATTACATATAATAAAGTATATATAATCTACCATATGTAATATAATAATATAATTTCTGAAACATATATTTCAGAAATTATTACATATGGGAGATTATGTATACATTATCATATGTAATCTTATTTAATGAATACACATACATACATATGTGAAGTGCTTAGGATAGTGTCAGCAGGGGCAGCTGAGGGAAACATTTCTTCATTAGAGATGAAGGTCGCAATGGCTTACTGGTGCTTCTCCCAAATATACGCAGGGAGTTAAAGTGGTAGTAAAGAGCTGAAGATAGATTGTTGTTAGGAGATGTCTAATGAAGAAGAATATGATTATTATTATTTTAAAATAAATTTTGTTTAAAAATATAGTGGGGACCTAGGTTGGAGATGTTGATGTCCTAGCTTCTATAGTGTCTAGTGTGACAGCGTGACATCAATTAAAAAAACCCCTTAAGAATCAACAAGTCAGACTGGTGTTTGTCTTCTTTTAAATTTCTCTGAGACTCCAAAGGGCCATCACTACTGAAAAGAGGTTGTATAGTCACTTTCAAGTCAACTATTTATTATATTCTACACAGTTATATTTCATCACGTGGGTAGGTTGTTGACTCACTTGTTTACTCAATACATACTTACCGAGTGTCCACTGTATGTCAGCTGTTGTTCTAGCACAGAGGATAATGCAAAAAACTGGCAAAGCCCTGCCCTTATGGAAATTTCAGTCAGCAGGGGTGGATCTACATAAACACATAAACAAGTAAATAGGTAGTATGTCAGATGATATTAAGTGCTATAAAAGGAACAATAAAGCAGAGTAAGGGGGAAAGGGAATACTGCACCAAATGGGGTGACCTGGATGGACTTCTATATTAAGGTGGCATTTGAGTAGAAGTTTGAGAGAAGTGAAGGAGCAGGCCATATGAATATCTGGAAGAAGAATTTTCAGACAGAGGGAACATAAAGTACAAAGTCTCCAAAGTAGGAGTACACCTAAAGTGTCCGATTTGTGATAGCGTGTATGAACCTGGAGAGCATTGTATTAGCAAAATAAGCCAGGCACAGAAAGATGCATGCCATATGATTTCACTTATAAGTAGAATCTAAAGTTGAATTCATAGAAGCAGAGTAGAATGGTGATTACCAGAGATTGAGGGTTGGTAGAGAGAATTAGATGTTGATCAAAGGATATACAATTTCAGTTAGGAGGAGTAAGTTCAAGAGATCTATTATACAGCATCATGACTCTCATTAAAAACAATGCATTGTGTACTTGAAAACTGGTAAGAAAGTCTATTTCAAGTGTTACCACTACAACAACTAAGTATGTGAGTTAATGCATATGTTAATTAGTTGAATTAAGCTATTCCAGAATATATACTTATTTTAAAACATCATGTTGTACACCATGACGTGTTATGGGAAGGAAGCCAGTGAGAATTTTGGGAAGAGAAGCAATACAATCTGACAGGATTTAAAAATCACTCTGGTTTCTATGTTCAGTGTAGATGGCAGGCATCAAGGGTAGGCCAGTGGTGGGTAGCAGGGCCAAGGGTAGAGAAGCATTGCAAAAATGCAGATGGAATACAATAATGGCTTGGACTGTGTCCTAGTGACTATAGCTGCATAACAAATTACCTCAAATATAGTGAGTTAAAAGTCATTTTAGTAGGCACATGCATTCTCTGGGTCAATAATTTGGAAATGACACCGTGGTCTGTGTTCTCCAATATCTGGGGCCCCTAAGATCCCAAATCCTGGAGGCAATTCAACACTTAGGGACAAGTACTTTGTCTCATAATAATGGTTAGAGAAAAAAAGGATTGTTGAGAAGGATAGTAAATAAATGAAGTGGTATCTGGAAGCAGATATGGGGTCAAGATAGGAGAAACTAAGCATATTGTTAAAAGGTGAGCAAGATTGAGTATATTTGTGTTGGGGAGAAAAATTCTGTAGAGTTAAAAATTAGTAATGCAGAAGACAGAGGGGCTAGAATCCAGAGGTCAAATGGAAGAGTTGGACTCTGATGGGAGCAGGAACACTTTGTGTATTAGTAAAGAAGACTGAGAGTGAAGGCAAGTTTTAGCTGTTAGTAGATTTGATGGTGAAAAGATGAGGGTGTTGGTATTTGCTTGCTTCTGTTTTCTCAGTGACGTATGCAGCAAGGTCATTGACTGAAGTGAGGGTAGAGGAGGGAGATGTAAGGGATATATAGAGAGAGGATGTGAAGTGTTTGTCTTGCAGAGGAGAGTGAGAGGTGTACTACATTTGCCCAGAGTATTGAATGATAATCATGAAGTTAAAGTGAGACCTGTTGTATGCTTTTTTCTAGCAACTTTGGTTGCTTGGATATGTCCACAGAAAAGATGAATATTTGGGTTTAACCAAAGTGAGAGTTTATCAGGTAAGTGCAATATAGGGAGAGATGGGCAAGGGAGCTAAGGATCTTTTCGAGTGAGTAATTATAATAATGTGCCATAAAATTTAAGCTTGAATAAGGAAGGATGTGAGAATATGAGGGCACACATCAGAACAATGAAAATCTGGAGGAGTGTCAACAGATTGGAGGTCTTGATGGTATCAGAGAAATTGTGGGGATGAAAAATCCAGAGTAGGTGAGCTGGAAGAAGAGAAGGTATTGGATAGAGATTGATTGGAATAAATCCCAATTGGTTGTGGTGTGTAACTCTTTTTATACACTGTTGGATTTGATTTGTTAATATTTTGTTGAGGATTTTTGCATCGATGTTTATGAGAGATATTGGTGTGTAGTTTTCTTAAAATATCTTTATTTGTTTTTTGTATGGGTCATGCTGGCCTCAAAAAATGAATCAGAAAATATTTTGTCTGCTTTTATGTTTCTGAAATTATTGTGGATAATTAGTATTATTTCTTCCTTAAATGTTTGGTGGAATTGACCAGTGAAACCATCTGAGCTAGTTGCTTTTCTGGGGGAAGGTGATTAATTCTTGATTCAACTTCCACAATAGATATAGGCTTATTTAGATTATCTACTTCTCCTGTACAAGCTTGTGCAGAGGCTGAATAGTATGATTGAAATTGAGATTTTGGAGAAGGTACGCATAGTGATGATAACTAAGTCAAGGATGACTATGTGCTGAATCTGAACTACTCCCCAGAGGTAATTTTCTATACATGCAAATACATTTCTGTCCACATATATATATATATTGTATATATTTATACAAATGGGATTGTATTATAAGGATGATATTCAGCTTGGTTTTTTTTCATTATAATGTATTTTGAGCTTCTTTCCATGTTAGTATTCACTTGTTCAGTTGGTATTTATTGAGCAGACATACAACAGTTTAAAAACCAAAGTGCTTGCTCTGATAGAATTTACATTTTGATGAGGGGAGGTAGTGGAGACAATATGCTCATAAAAGTACTTGAAGAAGAATTTCATATTTCAAGTGCTAGACCATGGAAAGTATAAATTACAGTAATGTGATAGAGATTGATGTGAGCAGAGGACCACAAGAAGTAGGCTTCTTTGAGCTGTGACTTGAATAATGTGAAAGAATTAGCCACGCAAAAATCTAAATGAAGGGCATTCCAGGTAGGGAAAATTTTGGGGAAGTGAATGAGAAAAAAATAGCTCCATATTTTGAATGCCTACTACAAGTCATGTGTGTATTCTAAGCATTTGATACACATTGCTTCATGTTATCCTTATGCAAACCTGAAGAGTAGAAATACTATTATTACCATATACTGAAAAGGAAATGAGCCACAGTCTGCATAAGTAAATTGCCCAGGTCACATAGCTGGTGTGTGGCAGAGTTAGTATTCAGCTCAGGCAGGATGACCCTGGAGACCATGGTCATTTTTTGCTTTTCTTTTTTTCCCCCTTCCCTTTCTTCTCCTCCCCTCCCCTTTTTTCTTTTTTCTTTTCTTTTCTTTCTTTTTTTTTTTTTGAGATGGGGGTCTCACTCTGTTACCCAGGTTGGAGTGCAGTGGTGCTGTCTTGGCTCACTGCAACCTCCACCTCCCAGGTTCACGCAGTCCTCCCACATCAGCCTCTTGAGTAGCTGGGACCACAGGCATGCACCACCATTGCCCAGCTAATTGTTTGTATTTTTTGTAGAGACAGGGTTTCACCATGTTTCCCAGGCTGGTCTTGAACTCCTGAACTCAGACAATCCACCTGCATCAGTCTCCAAAGTGCTGGGATCACAGGCATGAGCCATTGCCTATCCTTTGACTCTATGGCCTCTAAGGGCCCTTCCAACTCAAAGATTCTATATTTAGCTAATATGGTATTTTATTCACGCAATAAAGGCAATGCCAGAAGTAAAAAGTTAACAGAATAGTAAGTGAGGGACCTCCTGTCAAATAACTTACACTTTATGAAAACCTACATGTATGGGAATTTCATGTGATGTTATGGTATCCAGTTGTTGGATGTACCGTAATGCTTACCCAGCAGAAGCAGAATATTCAAAACCAGGATGCCACAAATAAATTAGAATCATGACATATGAAAATATGGAAAGTACATGATTCTGAAAAGATGTAAATGTGTAGAGACTTAAATTTTCTTTGCTACAGGATACAGACCTTGAACCTGTTTTTCAAAAATTCTATCTTGGTGACATATTCATCATTTGGCACCAACACATGTAACAGTTTTGCTCATTTACCACTTTTCCCTCATGGCTGTCTATACCTTTCCTCTTCTTTTATTGTATGAATAGAGAAGCATCTGCTAGATGTTATAATTAACTCGGAAGCACACATTTTCTTGGGCAGGCAAGTCTAAATGGGAAAAAAAATGGGGAGATAGAATCTTTCAACTCTTTCTAGTTACTCTATTATTTAGGACCTAGATTCCCAATGGTGGTTACTCATTTGTGTGGCTTACCCTTATTTTCCTTCCTTGTTGTTATCTGACATTTCTGCTCTAAGGTATGAGAAATCACATGCTGTCTCCACTGCTCAGGCAACATTAATACTTATTATTTGAGAATCTAATTTACCAAGTATTGGTGTACAGTAGTAAAAATAAATCAGTGGACAAATTTAATTATATCTTCAATTTCCTTAAATTCTTACGTCTTCCTCAGTTCCAGTTAGAGAGCAAGACTTGCTTAGGCATCTTGCTCCAGGAGATGGACTTTTATGTTAAAAATCATGCTTCCTTTCAGGAATTTATTTTGTGTTCAAGTTTTGGGTATGGCACTGAGATACCTTTAATCAAGAAAAGAAGTACCAGGAAGTCACCGCTGTTCCTGCAACAGCTGGCATCTCCTACAGTGTTGGAATTAGAGATAGGAAGATAATACACTCTATTTTCAAGTTATAGGATAGCATTGAAAGAAAACTGTAAAAAGATAAGAGGCAGTTATGTTGGGAAAATTGATTAAATGTTTTCTTTTTCATGTACTAGTTTGTGAATACTCTGGATTTCTATAAATTTTACTAGGTAAACAGTTGTCTGTTGATTTTGAAGGTGTTGAAACTAAGAAAATATTGAAAAAAATAATTGTTTCTTAAACATGGGTTGTAGCTGGGGAAAATGCAGAAGTAAAATGTGGATAAATACAGCTATTTTTCTTTAAACAAGTCAAACAAATGTATCAATCAGACAGAAATCTGGATTTGCTTTGAGTAACAGGAGAAGTAGGACAGGATACAATAACTGAAGAGGAGAGAAGTCAGGATGAAATAACTGAAGGCAAAAGATAAGACAGGATGGAATAACTGAACAGGAGAGTTAAGACAGGATATAATAACTGAATGGGAGAGATAAGACAAGATGCAGTGATTAGAGAGGAGAGATAAGAAAGGATATGATAAATAAGAGAGAGACAGGATGTAATAAATGAGGGAGAGATCAGACAGGATACAACAAATGAGAGAGAAAGAGAGAGAAGACAGGATGCAATAAATGGATATGAGAGGTAAGACAGGATGTAATAACTGAATGGGAAAGATAACAGGATGCAATAAATGAAAAAGAGAGATAAGATGGGATACGATAAGTGAACTAGAGTGATAAGACAGGATGCATACGGTAAATGAGCAGGAAAGCTAAAAGGAAGAAATAATGAAATAGGAAAGACAAGTGGGAGTAACTGGTCAGAAGAGATAAGGCAGGATGCAGTGAATGAAATGGAAACATAAGATAGGATGCAGTAAAAGGGCAGAATAGACAAAGGGTGGAATATCTGGATTGGAAAGTTGAAATAGGGTGCAATAACTAAGCAGGAGACATAAGACAGGATGCAATAACTGAAGAGGAGAGATAATCAGGGTAGAATAAATCAACAGGTGATGTAAGATAGGAAGCCATAACTGAAAGGCGGAAAATATTAGGTTATTACAGACAGATTCTCCTTCCTACTAGGGAATGCTTTTTGAAGCTGGTAAACTTGAAGGATGAGTAGGGTGAAAAGTGGGTACTTTGATGCTTAAAGAAGTTGGGTAAATATTGGAAACATTTATTTACCTATACTTTCAGAATATCAGTATTGAGCATAAACTCTGTTCAAGGCACAATCCCAAGTGAAGGGATACAAGGATGAACAAGTAAGACCACAAATTTGCACTCATGTAACTTGTATTTTAATGAGGGAGAAAGACATTATTATAGTTATAAGTAATAAATGATGAGATCATATAACAGGGAATCCTCAACTGTTCTGGAGGGACTAGGAAATGAAGAGCATCACAAGGTGAAGTTTCCAAGGTGGGAAAGGCCTTCTTTAGGATTTTGTTATTTATGCTAAGAGAAAAGGGATGGTTTTAAGCTAGAAAGTGATGTGATCAGCCTATTGTTTTTAAAAAGATCTCTCTGCCTGCAGTTTAGAATTGTTTAGATTTGTGAAGGGAGAATAGGTATGTGGAAGACCAGGCAGTAGATGATAGTAGTTGGAACAAGGAAGATGACAGCAAAGATAAAGAGAAATTGATGGTCTTGAAAGATGTTTAAGAGTAGTTAAAAAAAAAAAAAAAGTTAATGATTGATTGGATATGGGGGAACGAAGGACATGTAGATTTCAAGGCTGATTCCTAGATTTTAGCTTAAACAATTGAGTGGATAATGTTGCCATCCACTATGATAGAGTGATATGGGAACAAAAGCAAGTTTTAAGGAGACGAGGGGAAGGTCATGAATTCATTTTGGCTGTTTGTGTTTGAAATGCCTGTTAGTATAGAGATTGAGTCTGACTCTCAGGGGAGAGAATTAGGCTTGGGATATAAAGTCAGAATTCGTAGGTTATGGGTGGTAATCAAAGCTAAGGGAGTGGATGAAATCATTTAGGAAAAAATGTAAAGTGAAGAGAAAGGGTCTAAGATGGGACCTTGACTCATATCACATTGAGTTCATATAAACATTTGAAGGTTACGGAGAGGAAGTTGAACTGCCAAAGGAGAGAGAAGGAGAGACTAGAGAGCCAAAGCTCAAGAAAACCATGGCAGGAACAAGTCTTGGAAATCAGGAGGAGAGATCAATTCAGAAGGAAAGAATGGTCAGATTTATAAAATATAATTGGAAGGTTATGTTAGTTAAGGCTAACTAACTAACTTAACTATGTTAGTTAAGGTTATGTTAGATAAGTGTCCATTTGATTTAGCAACATAAATCATTGAGTCATAGTGAGATCTATTTCAATGAGATGGAAGGAGCAAAAAGTATTTTGAAATAAATTCAACAGTAGGTGGGAGGTGAGAAAATGGAAACAATGTGTATATATAATTGCTTTCAGACACTGTGTTTTGAAGTTGCAAAGTGAGACAAGATCTAGAGAAAGAAATAGGACCAAGAGAGAGTTTAAGAAAGGATCCATAGCACACTGGTTAGGTGGAAAAGAAAGAAAGAAAGAGAGAGAGAGAGAGAGAGAGAGAGAGAGAGAGAGAGAGAGAGAGAGAGAGAGAGAGAGAGAAAGAATCCAGTAGAGTGGGAGATACTGGGAATTTATAAAGGAAAGAGGTTTAATTTACTTATTTCAGCATGGCTATGGAGGTCTCAAGAAACTTACAATCATGGCAGAAGGGGAAGCAAACATGTTCTTCTTTACATGGTGGCAGCAAGGAGAAGTGTTGAGCAAAAGGGGGAAAAGCCCCTTATAAAACCATGAGATCTCATGAGAACTCACTCACTATCACAAGAACAGTATGCAGATAACCACCCTTATAATTAAATTACTTCCCACCATGTCTCTCCCATGACATGAGGGGATTATGGGAACTACAATTCAAGATGAGATTTGTGTAGGGACACAGAAAAACCATGTTGTTCTGTACCTAGCCCCTCCCAAATTTCATGTCCTCACATTTTCAAATACAATCATGCCCTTCCGACAGTCCCCCAAAGTCTTAACTCATTCTGTCATTAACTCAAAAGTCCAAGTCCAAAGTCCTCATCTGAGACAAGGCAACTCCCTTCTGCCAATGAGCGTGTAAAATCAAAAGCAAATTAGTTGCTTCCTAGACACAATGGAGATATATGCATTGGGTAAATATATCTGTTCCAAATGGGAGAAATTAGCCAAAACAAAGGGGCTACTGGTCCCATGCAAGTCCAAAATCCAGTAGGGCAGGAATTAAATCTTAAAGCTTTGAAATAATCTCCTTTGACTCCACATCTCACATCCAGGTCATGCTGATACAAGTGGTGGGCTCCCATGGTCCCCTGTGGCTTTGTAGGGTACAGCCTCCTGCTGGCTGCCCTCATGGGCTGGCGCTAAGTGTCTGTGGCTTTTCCAGGTGCATGGTGCAACCCATTGGTGGATCTGCCATTCTGGGTCTGGAGGATAGTGGTCCTCTTCTCACAGCACCACTAGGCAGTGCCCCAGTGGAGACTTTGTGTGGGGGCTCCACACCCCATTTCCCTTGCATGCTGCCCTAGTGAGGTTCTCTATGAGGTCTCTGCCCTTGCAGCAAACTTCTGCCTGGACATCCAGGCATTTCCGTACATCCTCTGAAATCTAGGCAGAGATTCCCCAACTTCAATTCTTGACTTCTGTGCACCCACAAACCTAACAGCATGAGTCAACCACCAAGACTTGGGCTTGCATACTCTAAAGCAATGGCCTGAGCTATGCCTTGGCCCTGTTTAGCCATGACTGGAGCTGAAACAGCTGGGATGCAGAACACCATGTCCTAAGGCTGCATAGAGAAGGAGGGGCCTGGGCCCAGGCCACAAAACTATTTTTTACCTCCTAGGCCTCCAGGCCTGTGATGGGAGGGGCTGCTGTGCAGGTCTCTGACATTCCATGGAGACATTCTTCCCATTGTTTTGGTGATTAACATTTGGCTCCTCATTAATTATGCAAATTTCCACAGCCAGCTTGAATTTCTCCCCAGAAAATGGAGTTTTCTTTACTGTTGCATCATCAGGCTGCAAGTTTTCCAAACTCTTATGCTCTGCTTCCTCTTGAATGCTTTGTTGCTTAGAAATTTCTTCCACCAGATACTGTAAGTCATCTCTCTCAAGTTCAAAGTTCCACAGATCTTAGGGCAGGAGAAAAATGCCACCAGTTTCTTTGCATAGCAAGTCACCTTTATTCCAGTTCTCAACAAGTTTCTCATCTCTATCTGAGACCACTTCAGCCTTGACTTCATTGTCCATATCACTGTCAGCATTTTAGTCAAAGCCATTCAACAAGTCTCTAGGAAGATTCAAACTTTCTCACATCTTCCTATCTTCTGAGCCCTCCAAATCTCTAGGAAGTTCCAGACTTTCCCACATTTTCCTGTCTTTTTCTGAGTCCTCTAAACTGTTCAAACCTCTACCTGTTACCCAATTCCAAAGTCACTTCCACATTTTTGGATATCTTTACAGCAGCACCCCACTCTCTGTGGTACCGGTTTGCTATATTAGTACGTTCTCACACTGCTAATAAAGACATACCCGAGACTGAGTAATTTATAAAGGAAAGAGGTTTAATTGACTCACAATTCAGCATGGCTGGGGAGACCATGGGAAACTTACAATCATGGCAGAAGGGGAAGCAAACACATTCTTCATCACATGCTAGAGCAAGAAGTGCTAAGCAAAAGGTGGAAAATTCCCTTACAGAACCATCAGATCTCAAGATAACTCACTATCATGAGAACAGCATGAGGGTAACTGCCCTCATGATTCAGTCACCTCCAACTGGGTCCCTCTCACGACATGTGGGGATTATTAGAACTATAATTCAAGATGAAATTTGAGTGGGGACACAGTCAAACCATATCACTCTCAATTTTTGGGTTAATTCTTCGTACCATTAACTTTCCTTTGCTGTACAGATGCCTTTTAATTTGATGCAATCTCATTTATTTTTGCTTTTGTTTTTTGTGCTCTTGGGGTCATAACAAAGAAGTCACTGCCCACACCATTGTCATAGAGATTTTTCCCCCATGTTTTCTTCTAGTAGTTGTACAGTTTCAGGTATTATGTTTAAGTCTTTCTTCCATTTTGAGTTAATTCTTGTATAAATGGTGAGACAAGGAGATCCACTCTCATACATGTGGATATTCAATTTTCCTGACACTGTTGAAGAGACTGTCTTTTCTCTATTGTGTATTCCTGGCATCTTTGTCAAGAATTAATTGACTGTAGATGTGCAAGTTTACTTCTGGGCTTTCCTGTTGTTATTCCATTGGTCAGTATGTCTGTTTTTATGCAAGTACCATGCTATTTTGATTGCTATAGTGCATTAATTCATTTTTACACTGCTATAAAGAACTACCTGAAACTGGGAAATTTATGAAGAAAAGAGGTTTAATTGACTCAGTTCCATAGGCTTAATAGGAAGCATGGCTGGAAAGCCTCAGGAAACTTACAATCATGGTAGAGGGCAAAGGGAAAGCAAGGACCTTTTTCACACAATGGCAAGAGAGAGAAAGAGAAAAGAGAGAGATTGAGAGAGAGAGAGAGACAGAGGGGGGAAGCCCACACACTTTTAAACCATCAGATCTCATGAGAACTCACTTATTATCAGAAGAACAGCAAAGAGTAAATCCACATCCATGATCCAACACATTTTTAAGCTGTCAGATATCATGAGAACTTAATCACTATCATGAGAACAGCAAAAGGAAAATCCACCCAGATGATCCAATCGCCTCCCATCAGGCACCTCTTCCAATTCGACATGAGATTTGGGCAGGGACACAAATTCGAACCATTATCATATAACTTTGTAATGTATTTTGAAATGTGGTAGTATGATGCCTTCAACTTTGTTCATTTTGATCAAGATTACTATGACTATTTAGGGCATTTCATGGTTTCATAGAAATTTTAGAATCGGTTTTTTCTATTTCTATAAAGAATGACATTGGAATTTTTATAGGAATTACATCGAATCTATAGATCACTTTGGGTAGTATGGACATTTTAACAAAATTTGTTCTTCCAATCTGCGAACATGGGATATCTTTCCATCTTTTTGTGTCATCTTAATTTCTTTCAGTGGTTTACAATTTCTGGTGTACACATATTTCACTTTGTTGGTTAAATTTACTCCTATATCAGTCTGTTCTCACACTGCTTTAAAGAAATACCTGAGACTGTGTAATTTATAAAGAAAAGAGGTTTAATTGGCTCATAGTTTTGCTGCAGGCTGTACAGGAAGTATAGTGGCTTCTTCTGGGGAGGCCTCCAGAAACTTGCAATCATGGCAGAAGGTGATAGGGGAGCAGGAGCATCCTACATGGCTGGAGCGGGAGGAAGAGAGAGGCAGGGAGGTGCTACACATTTTTAAACAATCAGATCTCGTAAGAACTCTATCACAACACAACTCCAAGGGGATAGGGCTAAACCATTTATGAAGGATCCACTCCTGTGATCCATTCACCCCCACCCCCACCAGGCCCCACCTCCAACACTGGGGTGTTACAATTGAACATGAGATCTGGGTGAGGCTACAGATTGAAACCATATTAATTTCTATGTATATTTATTTTTAGATGCTATTGTAAGTGGGATTCATGTCTTAATTTTTTTTTGTTTTTGTTTTTAAGACAGAGTCTCACTGTGTCACCCAGGCTGGAGTACAACCTTGGCTCACTGCAACATCCACCTCCCAGGTGCAAGTAATTCTCCTGCCTCAGCCTCCCGAGTAACTGGGATTACAGGCACACACTACCATGCCCAGCTAATTTTTGTATTTCTAGTTGAAACGGGGTTTCACCATGTTGCCTAGGCTGGTCTCAAACTCCTGACATCAGGTGATCCACCTGCCTTGGCCTCCCAAAGTGCCGGGATTACAGGTGTGAGCCACTGTGCCCAGCCGACTTTTTAATTTTTAAAACATCGTTGTGTACAGAATCAATAGTATATGCTGCTAATTTTTGTATGTCGATTTGTATCCTGCATATTTGCAGAATTTCTTTGCTAGTTTTAACAATTTTTTGGTTGTATCCTCAGGGTTTTTTACATATAAGATTATGTCATCAGCAAACAGAGACAATCTCACTTTTTCTTTTCTGTTTAGATGGCTTTTTATTTTTTTTTACTTGTATAATTGTTCTGGCTAGGACCTGAAGCACTATGTTGAACAGAAGTAGTGAGAGTGGGTAACCTTATCTTGCTCTTGATCTTTGAGCAAAAACCTTCAACTTTTTACCATTGAGTATGATGTTAGCTGTGGGCTTGTTATATTTGAAGAAAATTCCTTCTATCTATACCTAATTTGTTGAGAGTTTTCATTATGAAAGAATTTTAATTACATCAAATGCTTTTTCTGTGTGATTGAGATGATAATATGATTTTAATCGATCCTTTATTGTGTTAATATAGTATGCTACGTTTATTGATATGTATATATTGAACCATCCTTGAATTATAGGAATAAATCTCATTTGATCATGGTGTATGATCCTTTTAATGTGTTGTTGAATTCAGTTTGCTAGTATTTGCTTGAGGATTTTTATATCTGTGTTCATCAGGGATATTGACTTGTGATTCTGTTTTTCTATAGTGTCCTTATCTGGCTTTGTTATGAGAGTAACACTGGTTTCAAACAATTGAGATTGAAAATGTTCTCTTCTCTTCATTCTTTTGGAATATAGAATGGTTGTCATTAATTCTTTCATTGCTTGGTAGAATTCACTTGTGAAACCATCTATTCATGGGCTATTCTTTTTTGGGGCTTTTTGAGTACTGATTCAATTTTCTTATTATTGGTCTGTTCAGACTTTTTATTTATGTTTCAGTCTTGGTAGATTGTTTCTAGAAATGTGTCTACTTCTTCTAGGTTATTCAATTTATTGGCTATAGTTGTTCTTAGTAGTCCCTATGATCCTTTATAATTCTGTAATATGAATTGTAATGTTTCTTTTTCATTTATAATTTTATGTATCTGAGTCCTCTTTTTCTTGGTTAGTTTAGCCAAATAATTGCCATTATTATTATTATTATTTTTAATTATTTATTTATTTTACTTTAGGTGCATACTATATCTGGCATTTCTCCCCATAGTATCCCTCCCCACCCCCCCTCCCTCCTCACCCCCCATTGTGTCTCCCCTACCCCCCCAACTGTCCCCTGTGTGTGATGCTTCTCTCCCTGAGTCCACATGTTCTTGTTGTTCAACATCCACCTGTGAGTGAGAACATACGGTGCTTGGCTTTCTGTTCTTGGGTCAGTTTGCTGAGAATGATGGTTTCCAGATTCATCCAAGTCCCTACAAAAGACACGAACTCATCCTTTTTTATGGCTGTGTAGTATTCCATGGTGTATATGTGCCACATTTGCTTTGTCCAATCTATCATTGATGGGCATTTGAGTTGGTTCCAGGTCTTTGCTGTTGTAGACAGGGCTGCAGTGAACATACGTGTGCATATGTCTTTATAGTAGAACGATTTATAGTTTTTTGGGTATATACCCAATAGTGGGATTGATGGGTCAAATGGAATTTCTATTTCTAGATCCTTGAGAAATCGCCACACTGTCTTCCACAATGATTGAACTAATTTACACTCCCACCAACTGTGTAAGAGTGTTCCTGTTTCTCCACATCCTCTCCAGCATCTGTTGTCTCCCGATTTTTTTATAATCGCCATTCTAACTGGCGTGAGATGATATCTCAGTGTGGTTTTGATTTGCATTTCTCTAATGACCAGTGATGATGAGCAGTTTTTCATGTTTGTTGGCCTCATGTATGTCCTCTTTTGAAAAGTGTCTGTTCACATCCTTTGCCCACTTTTGAATGGGGTTGTTTGTTTCTTTCTTGTATATCTTTTAGTTCTTTGTAGATTCTGTATATTAACCCTTTGTCAGATGGGTAGATTGCAAAAATTTTTTTGCCAGTCTGTGTCTGTTGATTGGGGTGTTTAGGCCCTTTACATTCAATGTTAATATTGTTATGTATGAATTTGATCCTGCTATTTTGTTACTGGCTGGTTTTCTTTCCCATTATTTGACTCATTTTCTTCATTGCATTTTTGGTCTTTGCCAACTGGTTTGCTTTTGCAGTGACTGGTACTTGTTCCTTTCCATGCTTAGTGTTTCTTTCAGGACCTCTTGTAGGGCAGGTCTGGTGGTGACAAAATCTCTCAATAATTGCCTGTCCGTAAAGGATTTTATTTTTCCTTCATTTATGAAGCTTAGTTTGGCTGGATATGAGATTCTGAGTTGAAAATTCTTTTCTTTAAGGATGTTGAATATTGGCCCCCACTCTCTTCTGGCTTGTAGAGTTTTTGCCGAGAGATCTGCTGTGAGTCTGAATGGCTTCCCTCTGTGAGTGACCTGACCTTTCTCTGGCTGCTCTTAGCATTTTTTCCTTCATTTTGACCCTGGTGAATCTGACAATTATGTGCCTTGGGGTTGCTCTTCTTGAGGAATATCTTTGTGGAGTTCTCTATATTTCTTGAATTTGAAATTTGGACTGCCTTGCTAGGCTTGGGTAATTCTCCTGGATAATATCCTGGAGTGTGTTTTCCAGCTTGGATTCATTCTCCCCATCATATTCAGGTACACCGATCAAGCGTAGATTAGGTTTTTTCACATAATCCCATATTTCTTGGAGGCTTTGTTCATTTCTTTTCACTCTTTTTTCTCTTGTATTGCCTTCTCTTTTTACTTAATTGAGTTGATCTTCAATCTCTGATATCCTTTCTTCTGCTTGATCGATTTGGCTATTAAAACTTGCATTTGCTTCACGTACTTCTCGTGCTGTGTTCTTCAACTCCATCAAGTCGTTTATGTTCTTCTCTAAGCTGGTTATTCTAGTTAGCATTTCGTCTAACCTTTTTTCAAGGTTTTTGGTTTCTTTGCATTGAGTTAGAACATGTTCCTTTAGCTCTGAAAAGTTTGTTATTATCCACCTTCTGAATCCTGTTTCCGTCAATTCTTTGCACTCCTTCTCATTCAAGTTGTGATCCTGTGTTGTTGAGGAATTGTGATACCTTGAAGGAGAAGAGGTGTTCTGGTCTTTGGTGGTTTCACCTTTTTTGCGCTGTTTTTTTCCCATCTTTGTGGATTTACATGGCTGTGGTGTCAGAGAGCTGCTTGATGAGGTCGCTTGTCTGCCTGTGGGGGCACTACTGGGTTTCTGGGGACTCCTTCAGGTTGCTAGGGAAGCTTCTTATGTCTTTTTTGTTTATGCTGGGAGATTAGGCCCCGCCTCTTCCACTGATCTTTAGGCGCTGCTGGGTTGTCCTGTTGCTACGTAGGCTTCCTGTGTTTTTTGTTAAAACATGTAGCCCAGTCCCACCCCTCTAGTGGTGGGTTGTGCCCTTCCTCCACTGGGCTGGATCATTCAGGGTTCCTCTCAGACTGTGGCACTGGCTATGCAACCCACTAGAGTCAGAGCTTCAGCCCTCTGGGGTTTGTGGAGGAGGTCAGGGACCCGCCCAGACGCACCTGGCAGTCTCCCCCTTTCAGCTTTCTTTCTTTCTGGTCATGGGGTAGGGGCCACCCAGCTGCTCCCACTTGCTGCTCCCTCTCTCTCCGGGCAGGAGGAGGGGGCAATAGCTCAGTCTGCAGACTCTTATTCAGCTCTGTACTTGTAATTCCCGGGGCTTGACTGGCAAAGATCCCCTGTTCTGTGTATTGCTGAGGCTTTGGGGGAAGCGCTGTATCTGGACTGGAGCGCCAGAGGTGAAGCCTCTGACTCTCCAGTCAGATGCACTTTCTAGGTGAAGCAGCACCCCTCCCTGCCTCAGTCTGCCCTGAGTGGGTTTTGCTCACCCTCGGACCAGACCCGGTGAAATACACCTGGTACCTTGGTTGGAGTTAGGAGATCTCTGTGTTTCTGCATCTCTTTTGCTGGGTGTTGTGCGCTGGAGTTGTGTTAAATCCGCCATCTTGGGCCATTATTTTTTATCTTTTGACAAAATCAAGAAACCAAGTCATAGTTTTGTTGACCTTTTCTACTATCTTTGTAGTCTCTGTTTCATTTATTTCTGTTTTAATCTTTATTTCCTTCTCCTTCCTTCTTCTGACTTTGACCTTAGTTTATTCTTTTTCTGATTTCTTTGGGTATGAAGTTAGGTGATTTATTTGAAATATTATTCTCTTAATGTTGGTATTTATTACTGTAACTTCCTTCTTAGAATTGCTTTTCCTGCATCCCATAAATTTGAGTATATTGTATTTTCATTTTTATTTTTCTCAAGATACTTTTTGATTTCCCGCTTTGATTTCTTTTTTGATTCATTGGTTGTTCAGGAGTGTGTTAACTTTTACATATTTGTGAATTTTTCAAAACGTTCTTGTTATTTATTTTTAGTTTCATACTGTTGTGTTTAGAAATAATCCTTTAAAGGGCAACAGAGCAAGACCCTGTCTCTAAATGAACAAATAAATAAATAATCCTTTAAATGATCTTAATATTTTAAAACTTGTTAAGGCTAGTTTTGTGGCCTAATATATGACCTGTCCTGGAAAATGTTTAGGTACATTATAAAGAATATGTATTCTGCTGTTTTGGGATGGAATGATCCATATATTTCTGTTAGACCCCTTTGGTCTATATTGTTATTTAAATCTGCAGTTTGCCTTCTGATTTTCTGTCTGGATGGCCTATCCATTTTTAAAAGTGGAATATTGAAGTCTTCTATCATACTGATGTCTGTTTCTTCCTTTGATTTTGTTAGTATTTACTTTATATATTTAGGTGCTCTAATGTTGGGTGTATATATAATTACAATTGTTATATCCTCTTAATAGATTGATTCTTTTATCATTACATAGTGACCTAATTTGTCTTGTAACAGAATTTGAATGAAATTAATATAAGTATAGCCACTCATGTTATTTTTTGGTTACCATTTAACTTTGTCTGTCTCTTTACTTTAAGCCTATGTGTGTCCTTCAGACTAAAGTGAGTCTGTTGTAGACAGCATATTTTTTATCTTGTTCTAAATCCATTCAGCCACTCTGTTTCTTTTTATTGAAGAATTTAGTCCATTTATATTTAAAGTAATTATTGAACTATAAGGGCTTACTGTTGCCATTTAATTGTTAATTATTTTCTGATTGTTTTGTAGATTTTTTGTTTCTTCTCTCTTGCTGTCTTTGTGATTTTTTAAGGTTGGTACATGTTGATTTTTTTTTTCTGTCTATCTTTTGTGCATCCACTATAGGGGTTATTTTAGTGGTTAACATGGGGCTTACATAACCTTCTCTTTTTAGTGGATAACAACTTTAATCATATACAAAAACTCTACACTTTTATTTTTCTCCATATTTTATGCCACAGTTTACATATTTTTATGTTGTTATGTAAATTTATATATATTAGTTTATATTAAATTATTACAGCTATAGTTCTAAAATATTTTTGTATTTTAACTTTTATGCTAGAATTAAAAGTGAAATACACACCACTATTACAATATTAGAGTATTCTGATTTTGACTGTGTGTTTAACTTTACCTATGAGTTTTATACTTCCATATTTTTTTTTCCTTTCTTTTCTTTTCTTTCCTTTTTTTTTTTTTTTGAGAAAGAATCTTGGTCTGTTGCCCAGGCTGGAGAGCAGAGGCATGATCTCAGCTCACTGTAACGTATGCCTCTTGGGTTCAAGTGATTCTTTTGCTTCAGGGAGAATCAGGCAATTCTCCTGAGTAGCTGAGACTATAGGCACACGCCATCACGCCTGACTGATTTTTGTGTTTTTAGTAGAGATGGGTTTTCATCATGTCCAGGCTGTCTCAAACTCCTGGCCTCAATTGATCCACCTGCCTTGGCCTCCCAAAATGCTGAGGTTACAGATGTGAACCACCATGCATAGCCTCATATGTTTTCATGTTGTTAGTTAGCATTCTTTTATTTCAATGTGAAGAACTCCCTTTAGCATTTTTTGTTAGGCAAGTCTTGTAGTGATGAACTCTCTGAGCTCTTGTCTGCAAATGTCTTTATTACTTTTTCATTTCTGAAGGATAGCTTTGCCAAGTACAGTATTTTTGCTTGGTAATTTTTATTTCAGCACTTTGAATATGTCATCCAGCTCCCTTCTCACTTGCAGGGTTTCTGTTGAGAAGTCCATTGTTAGCCTTATGTAGGTTCCCTTGTATTTGATGAAATGATTTTCTCTTGCTTCTTCAAAATTTTCCATCTTTGACTTTTCACTATTTGATTACAATATCTTACTATTGTCATTTAATTGTTAATTATTTTCTGATTGCTTTGTAGATCTTTTGTTCTTCTTTCTTGCTATCTTTGTGATTTTTTGGGTTTCTTTTAGGGTACATACTGTTTTTTTTCTATTTATTTTTTGTGCATCTACTATAGGGGTTATTTTAGTGGTTTGGAATATTCTTGGATATTCTTTTTTTGGGTTAATTTGTCTTGTGATTCTTTGAGTTTCATGGATCTGGATATGTATATCTGTTTCAATATTTGGGAATTTTTAGCTAGTATTTCTTTAAATAAGTTTTTTGTCCCTTTTTCTCTCTTCTCCTTGTGATACCTTAATAATTTATGTATTTGTATGCTTGATGGTGTTCATAGTCCTTTATGCTTTTTCTCTTTTTCCCTTTGTGCTCTTCTAATTGGCTAATTTCTGATGACATGTCTTTGAATTCACTAATTCTTTCTTTTGCATGATTGAGTCTGCTGTTGAAACTGTTTATTGAATTTTTTTTCTATTATTTTATTGTATTATACAGCTCCAGGATTTCTGGGGTTTTTTTTTTTTTTTTCCTTCTTTATTATGGTTCCTATTTCTTTGCTAAACTTTTCACTTTGTTCATGCATTGTTTTCCTAATTTTGTTTAGTTGTCTGTTTTGGTTTTCTTGCTTCTCATTGAGCTTCAAGATGATTATTTTGACACCACCAAATGAAACTAATAAAGCTCCAATAACCAACCCCAAAGAAATGGAGATCTATAAACTTCATGAAAAAGAAGTAGGTGAGAGGGGCCAGAACTGAATCATAGATTCACAGTCGATACCGAGGTCTGAAGGCCTGCCTCCAGAGGCACAGATGGGCATGTTTCCCTCTGGGTATCTGGATGGGCAAGACTGCTCTTAGACCACAGCTGAGAGGGGCTAGAGCTAAGTTAGAGGGCTGACCATAGCCAGGACTGAGGTCAGCAGGCCTGTTCCTCAAGGCATGAATGGATATGACTTTTTCTGTGTCCAAGATGGTTCTAGTAAAAGAACTGAGGATAAACAGGACTGTAGCCTAGTCCACTGGAAGACAGAAATATTTCTGGCTCTGAATCTGTGACCATGGCCTCATGCCTGCCACCTAGCCACTGGTATGCCCTCTTAAAAATGACTCTTCTAGGTCTTGGGCTTCCCAGGGGTTTCATAGCCTACTGTCTGAATCCTAAACCTCCCACAAAGGCACTTTTGTACATGGACAGATAGCTGCAAAATTATTGTTGCTGTGGAAAGGTAAGAGTGGGGAACTTTCTGTTCAACCAACTTGTGGACCTATTTTTTTTTCTTTTAAGCAAGACAAGCAACAAGGGGAATTGAGAGGGGTATTATTTCTAGCTTAGGACTAGGGAGTTCTTGAAGCATGAGAGAATAATGGTCACCTCTTAAGACTTATAGGGAAGGATTTTTGTCAGGGGGAGACAGATTTCAATTTAAACCAAGAAGTCGGGGGGAATAGTCCAAAAAGACTAAGAGATCTCATGTTTTCTAGGAGAGTCAATATGAAGTGAGGGTACAGTTAAGATTTACTACCATATCAGGCCCTTACGTTCTTTCCTGCTTCCTTGCTTAACATTTGTCCATTTATCAATTTTTCTCATTGTCAATAACCAAAGGAAATGACAAGGTGTAATTGGAATATTAGAATATAAACTTTGGCAGAAAACTGGATATTAAAGTCTATTAAAATTATTTTAAAGTCCAGCCTAAGATATAGCATTATAATAATGAGTTGTTTCCAATAACCAACAGAAAATAAGTGAAGGTGCATAATGACCAGAGAGAATATTCCCCAGGAACTGAGGTCCAGAGATGAATGACTGGATATTTTAACCTATTGGATGATAAGATTAGAGAAACATTTAATGGTATATCATTTATTTAAGTACGCTGGGTACTATTCTCACAAGACCTTTGTTATATCTTTAATAGACAAGATACCTGCAATTTTACTTGCTCATGTTGTATGAAAAATTGACATAGGTGTAGGGCCCATGCTACCATCAGTTCAGGTAAACCTGTGGTAGTAATACCAGTTAAAACAATGATGATAATAATTGCCATAGCACTATAGAAAGGCACAATACAGAAACCTAAATATAAAGTAATGAGAATAAGGGACTGAATTTAAAAAATATGAACTGACCTATTGCTATCAATATACTAGAAGAAATCCTTATAAAATATAGAAGTTTCCAAAGAGATTTTACTTAGCCTTAGGATGAAGGATTTCCTATCATTTTATGAATAAAACCAATAATTTCATTGACAGAAACTAGCTCATGTTTTGTCAAGTGAAGTTTACCAAATATTTTATGTTCTGTGTGCCTGTGGTATACTTCTAGGTTCATCTACTTCCCATAGGGACACATATAATGGCATTTATCGGGGTTGGCCTAGCTGCTCTCTGTCATGTCTTAATATTGGTGATCAAGCACTTTTCTATAAAATGTAAGCAAAGTGTTGAGATTTCTTTCTTGGTGCTTCTAAAGACAAATTGACATAGAGGGAAAAAAGAGACTTACGAGTTCTTGGCAGATAAATTTTTTATCTCCAAAAGTCATAAGTACAAAATGGAGTGACAAAGATGTTCACATTTTGTGTATTTCTTTGGTCACTTTTCAGCAGTTTGATAAATTACTCTTCACTTATGATTTTTGTGTGAACCTCCCGGCTCTTCACCCGCAACTTGTTGACCTGGGACTCAGCAATGTCAGCCCGTTCCTCAGCCTCCTCCAGCTCATGCTGGATCTTGCGGAATTTGGAGAGGTTGACGTTGGATTGTTCCTCCTGTGAATGGAAATGCATTTATGAAGAAAAAAAGTTCAGAATTTTTCGATTCTTAAGTCAGTGGATCCTGAATTTCCTTGTTACTTAAAAGTGGTTCATTCTAGCAGATCTTTTAAGAAACCTAGAGAAATTCTCTTGAAAAAAAATTATTTTTACATTAGCTTCTTGAACTAATAGATAACAAGGAAGGACAGGTGACATTTGTATCTGAACTTTTAGAATGGTGGAACATCCTAGAGCTACTACTAAATATGCCAGATGTCCAGCTTTTTATATTTTTTCAGAATCCTGAGAATGGAACCAAACATTTTAAGAATGCAAGTATGCAATTTATACTAAACCAAACTGTTAGGCTTGAATATAAGTTATTGCCATGTGAGTATAAATTATTGCCACTTAAGCTTAGAAGTTAAGCAAGAAGTTTGTTTCCTAAAAAAGTCTGAGCTGTCTCTGATTATATTTAAATATACAGCAGAGAATTTGAGCAGGTCAGTTCTAGTTTAGTCTCTGGTAATCATTCTTATTTAAAAGTCTCAGTAAGAACCTCCAAAATGTGGAATTCAAATTTAGAACAGATATAAAGCTTAGAATCACTAAATAGTTTAGCTTGAAAAAAAACCCTCAGCTTTTTCACTTACAGATGAGAAAAGTAGGAACTGGAGAAAGATGAAGCAGTTTGTCCGAGGTATGGACAGTAGTTTGTGTGTGTGTGTGTGTGTGTGTGTGTGTGTGTGTGCGCGCGCATACGTGTGTGCAAGCACACAGGTATGTGTTTTCTCTCCCTTCCTCATTTCTCTCCATCCCCATCTTTCTCTCTCTCTCACCTTTGATGTCAGGGGCAAAGTAAAAACTGTCAATGAACAGAGGAACTCATTAGTGATATATAACTATGTATGTTTATATGTAGGAAACTGATACTATTTGATTATTATTCCAGATGCATCATGGAATAGAGAAATGAAATAAGGTAGAGTGTCAAAAATCTACCAATTCGAACGTAACTGACAACTTCTGAGTTTCTGAATCTTATATTGAACTATTTACTTGACATGTTCACTTGTGTATATATGGTATTATGTATCTAAATAGAATTCCTATTCCTTTCTTGCCCTGCAAATTTGTTCTTCCCTTCTTTGTTCCCCACTTCAGTGTTACATCATCCACCTGATTACTCAACCCATAAACTTGATAAATCACTCTTAATTGCCTTTCATTCATCTCCCAAGTGCAACCTATTAGCAGTCTTAGAGTTTCTACCTCCAAAATATGTCCTGAATCTCTTCACTTCTTTCTCTCTGCTCCACTACTGCTCTTATCCAAGCCACAGAACCAACCTGAAAAGCTTCCTGACATGTGTCTCTACACCCACTTGTGTTTCCCAGTAACCCATTCTTTACATAGTAGGCAGATTACTCTTTTTAAAAAACATAGATCAGGTTTTTGTTGTAGGATTGAAGAAAAAGAAAAAATATATGTATATGTATTATATATAGGTAATGACTGACCCATATTAAAACCCTCCTTGGGTTCCCAGTACCTTATTGAACTGAGAATAAAATCCAGAGTTTTTACAGTGGCCTGAAAGACCCTGTGAGCTATCTCCTGCCTGGCTCTCCAGCCCCAGCTGTGCTGCCTTCCTCTTTGTCTGCTTCTTGAGCCAGAATCTTTTCCACTCAAAGGCTTTGCATTTGCTCTTTCCCATCTCTAGAACATCTTCCACTGGATTGACAGGCGGTTGGTTATACCTCAGTCTCAGACCTCCATGTAGTCATTTATTTTCGTTTGATCCTTCCTTATTTTACTCATCTTTCGTTGCTTTAACTAAACTGGCCTGGGCTGAGAAAAGTCACCCCAAGGGGTTGTGAACTCACCGCTTCCTCAGCTTGTCTCTTGTAGGCTTTCACCTTCGCTTGCAGTTTGTCCACCAGGTCCTGGAGCCTGAGAATATTCTTGCGGTCCTCCTCAGTCTACAATAATATTTTCAAGAGTGAGTTTCTTGAAAGTACAAATACCACATTTTGTTATACATATGGCTTTTAATCCCATGTGGACTAAAATGAAAACCTAGACAGGCCATTTTCCTTACTTGGTAAGTGAGTTCCTTCACTCTTCTCTCATGTTTGCGTAGACCCTTGACAGCTTCAACATTGCGCTTCTGTTCATTTTCAACTTCACCCTCAAGTTCACGAACCTACAAGAAGATGGACATTTTAAGGACATTCACTTGATGAATTTCTACTGCTTCACATGACTGACATACTTCTTTTACTCTGCTTTATATGTAGTTTTAAATGCCCTAGTCCAGTTTTCCTTATTATGAGCTTTCGGGCATGAGGGAATAGCTCTCCCTCATTTCAGTATGCCCCCATATCATCTAGCAGTGCTAGGTGTTCAGAATCATGTGTTGGATTGGAATGAGATAGGAATACAGGCTGATTAGGAGACCCACCCTGGCCTCCAGTTTCTGGATCTGCTTCTTCCCGCCCTTCAGGGCCAGCTGCTCAGCCTCATCCAGACGGTGCTGCAGGTCCTTCACCGTCTGTTCCAGGTTCTTCTTCATCCGCTCCAGGTGGGCGCTGGTGTCCTGTTCCTTCTTCAGCTCCTCAGCCATCATGGCAGCCTAATTAGCAGTAAAACAGAATGGTTTAAGACAGCTAAGACAACACATTAAGATTCAAGTTTGACCATCACTGTGTTGCCCTTCACTCACGTCAGTGATGGCCTTCTTGGCCTTCTCTTCTGCATTGCGGGCCTCCTGGACAATGTCCTCCATCTCTCCCTGCAATTGGGAAATGTCTGTCTCCAGCTTCTTCTTGGTGTTGATCAGGCTGGTATTCTGTTTAAAATGTGAAATTTAAATATTAGGCACATAAGAGAAAAATCAGGAAGCCTGATGTTCTAATGAACCCATAAACTAATTAACTAAATGAATTCATTAATATTCCTCTTTGTTTCACATATTAGCTGAGTTGACATATGTTTAAAAGACAACTCTGAATATTATAGTTCAGATAAAAATATAGATAATCAAAAAAAATTTTTAAACTTTATCCTTCATGAAATTGTATAAATAGATTTCTTAATAGTACCAAGATTTCAGCAAGAATGTCGTTTTCATGCAGTTGCATTTTTTACTATTCTATTATTACATGTACCTGGGTGTGGAGGAGCTGGACACGCTCACTGGCATCCAGGAGCTCCTGTTCTGCGATTTTCCTGCTCCTCTCTGTCTGTTCCAGAGTGGCCCGCAGCTCCTCAATCTCAGCCTGCAGCAGGTTGGCTCTGCGCTCCACCATGGCCAGCTGCTCCTTCAAGTCCTCTTGGCCCCGGAGAGCATCATCCAGGTGGATCTGGGTATCCTGTGGAACAAACCGTCATTGAGACACCATGTTCTCAGGGTCGCAGGCACCCCAATTGTCCTGGGACCATCTCTTGGACCCATTTACCTTGAGGATGCCTTGGGTGTTCCTGTAGTTCCTCAGGGCCTCGGCAGCCATGCGGTTGGCATGGTTCAGCTGGATTTCCATTTCGTTGAGATCTCCCTCCATTTTCTTCTTGAGCCTGATGGCATCATTCCTGCTCCTGATCTCAGCATCCAGCGTGCTCTGCATCGACTCCACAACTCTAATGTGGTTTCTCTTCAACTGGTCAATTTCCTCATCTTTTTCAGCAATTTTCCTATCAACCTCAGACTTGACTTGGTTCAACTCAAGCTGGATGCGCAGGATCTTTCCCTCTTCATGTTCAAGAGATGCCTTAATGACAGCAAGAGGTGACATTAGCAGGATAATGGAAGTATGTAGTACTCTAGAGATAAGAATTATTTATCCTTCATGAAACCTTATTTATAAATAGATTTCTAAACAGTACTAAGATTTAAGCAAGAGTGTCATTTTCATGCCTTTGCATTTTTTACTATTCTCTAGCACATAGTGTCTACTTTTGTGCTGCCATCATACGTTTTTATTTTGTTGGTATAGAAATTTCTACAAATTACTGAATGTTATTGTGGGTGTTGTATGCTTCTATCTTCCTAGGTAGATCATGCCCTTGAAAGCAGGACCTTGAACTTATTCATCTTTGTATTTTCAGTGTCTAGCACAGTTCCTGACGTATGGTTCATGGTCAGTTCTTCATCCTCATCCTTAGTATATGGAGTAAAAATTATTTTTCATTTCTCTTGATTCACCATTTTTTGCATTTAATACAGCCTAATTCCTCTTGTAATTATTTTAGAGTATGCAATAAAATGTTTACCTCTGCCTCCTCTAAGGCAGCCTGAATTTCAGACTTTTCTTGCTCAACTTGCTTCTTTATTTTTTCCAGTTCATGGATACGCTTTCCTCCTTCTGCAATCTGTTCGGTGAGGTCAGAAATCTCCTCTGGGGGTGAACAAAAAATACGGAAATTTGTTCATAGAGAGGAAAGATTCTGTCAAATCTTTTAATGTTAAAGAAAAGGTAAAATGTACTCACGTTGCAGATTCTTATTTTCCCGCTTCAAGGTTTCAAGTTGGTCTAAGGATTCCTCATAAGCATTCTTAATCTTGAATAGTTCTGTGCTGAGGGAGCGGGACTCCTTTTGAGAAGCTTCAAGTTCAGCATGAGTTTCTTCATACTTCTGTTTCCATTCTGCCAGGATCTGAAGGTCAAGAGATGGACAAGAAATTTAGTGGAGAAAGTTTGATGAGATTAAAACCATCTATTCTGGCAACTCTCAGAGTTGAGGTGTTCTGGGACTGAAGAAAAATGACAAATGAGAAGAATAGAAACTACAGGAGCACTTCTCTCTCCACAGACAGCTGCTGATGAGTCAAGACTATTGAAAGCAGCCCTCAGATGGTTTGAATCGGGCACACTGAGGGTAGCAGGCTATTGTTAATTCCATGTTGAAAGCTAAAGCAAAAACTGGAGAGAATACCTTATCAAAGTTCCTTTGCTTCTTGTCCAAGGCAGCGCAGGCAGCGTTTGTCCTCTCAACATCAATCATGAGATCCTCAACTTCATTCTGGAGCCTCTGCTTTGTCTTCTCAAGGGAAGCACATTTGGCATTCACAGCTTCTACATGTTCCTCAGCATCCTGCAGACGCTGAGCCAGCTTCTTCCTGAAAAGTGAGATATGGACAATAAAAGTGAATGGCTGTCAACTGAATTGGGTGTTTCAAAGTGGGTACAAGAGAGTGAATTCCTCAGTTTTTGCATCTCAAGCTTGTTTTGTAGGTCCGGTTCTATATTAACTCATTCCCATTATCCTACCACCAAATACTGAAAACAATTTTGATATTGCCATACTTCATAATCTGGCTTTAAGGCCATCCATGACAAGCATAAGTTAACATTTTACCCTTCCAGTTATCTGGTTTATTCCTCTTCCATAGAATATTAATATCTACCCTGAATTACTATTTTTATGTCTGTATCTCCACATAATTTTAATCCCCAGAAGGAGAGTCTGTACTGCACTAATCTTTGTATTCTTGTAGGCTGTCAAACATATTAAGGGCTCAAATGTTGGAGAAATTGAATTCAAATGAAATATACTTGATTTTGTCTGTCTAATTGTATCCCTTATTTGTGCTAGCTTTTAATTAATCCATTAATAATAAAGAAGCTTTCCCACATCAATATAAATTTTGCATCGAGAACTCCTCTCAGAATCTCTTCTAAGGCATTTACCAAAACATTAATTCCAACAATATGGCTGTATATGGTCCCAGAATGTTTTTTCCCTAGTTTTTCATGTGTTTTGGTAGCAAGGAACCTGTTTTCCCTTATAGTTCCATTTTAACTAAGTCTGGAACATACTTGGCCTCCTCCAGCTCCTCTGTGCGCTGGATGGCATCTGTCTCGTATTTGGTCCTCCACTGGGCAACCTCACTGTTGGCCTTGGACATTGCTCTCTGTAGCTCAGCCTTGGCTTCCTGCTCCTCCTCGTACTGTTCCCGCAACAGGTCACAGTCGTGGCGGGAGGACTGCAGGGCGTGTGCCAGGGCACTCTTGGCCTGAGAACACAGAGATTGGGGACTTAATTTTATATATTTAAAGTGATGTTTGATTCCTGATCTCCTATAGGCCACCAGAAGAAAGTCTGTAAATTAAGCAAAAAGCAAATAACTACAAGAACAATAATAACAAGAAGACAACAACAAATGGGGCTTACCTTTATCTCCTCTTCAAGTTGCCTTTTCAGTTCCTCTATCTGTTGTGTGAAAGCTTGTTTGCCCCTTGAGAGCTGTGAAACTAATGAATCCTTTTCATCTAGCTGCCGTGAATATTCACCTGTGAAAGACCAAGGTCCAGAAAACTCAACCTTATTTTGGAAATTAAACTCTAAAATAAAAACTTGAGCAGGGAAAGGGAGCTGAAGCGGAGCTCTCCTTGATGGAGGGCATGGGTGACAACAAACCACCAACATCCACTTTAACCCTGATAAGCAAATCCATGTAAAAATTAGAAGCATGGAGAAATCTGAGGCAGATTGCATGCTTGTGAACAACACAAAAGATATCAAGAGATATTTAAGATTATTTGATCACAGTCAAAACTGTTGAAGAAACACGTGAAAAAAATGTAAATCAAGCCAACAAAATATTCCAGTACTTTTTATTTTATGTAAGGCTGTAGTGTTGTCTAGTTTACCTTCCATTGAAAGTTGGTTGAAACAAAGGATTTATCCTGTGGAAAATGAGAGACTTTGGGCAGTTTCTTCTGTAAGTAGAAGTGATATTCAAAAGAAATTTTGGAAGGATTTTTATATTAAGAAATGATTAAGTAGCCTTCCGTCCCCAGAATGAATCGGTTTCTGGATAAGTAATTACTTTCCAGACTAAATGTCATTTACACATATCTTCAATTTTTAAAGCACCGTAATGCAGAAAATACACTACATTATGTTAGCAAGGTAGGAAAACTTTTCCACACCATTTTTAAACTAGTTATCTTGAACTTTATCTCTGGCATTTAATAAGAATTACCTTTTTTTTAATACCACTTAGTTAGGAGGAATAAACATGTACTGAGGAAGAGAAACTACAAGGAACATTTTGACTCGAGAATATAACTTTTCTTTTTCATGAAGTGTACTGACCACCATTTTAACAATAATGAAAAACTTATTTTGAACTTTGTTATAGAGAAAGCAATATTTGAATACCAGAAACGTAGAGTGATTTTCCACCACTTTAACCTGCTTATTACTTTAATAGTCTAAATTATTCATAAAACAATTTCCATCTTGTTACCTCTACTTGGGGAGGTAGAACTTTGGTAGAAAGTTGGGCAAGTCAGTAGGAGGGGCAGTAAAGGCAGAGACTTTCGTTCCAGTTTCTCTAATCAAAAATCTATGAATCTTACTTGAATGCTTCTCAGCTGGATTGTGGTCTTGAATATTTCCCTACTTATCTGTGTTAGTTACCAGTAATTGGCAAGACTTCAGGAAAAAGACTGGAGAAAACATTCCTGGACAAGTCACTTCATCACTACCATAATCCGCTGTCTTTAAAATGGGGATAGTATTTCACAGACTAATGAGGAAAATAAAGTAACACATAGCTTGGGAAAGTATTTTGAAAAGTGAAAAGAGATACTGTGAGGATACACTTTGTTTTTGGTAACTTTTTGATTAAAGCCAAATCTTTCTTAAAGTGTTCAAAAATAAAAAGGCCTGATTCTATTTCTCTGTCTTTCTCTCTCTTTCTCTCTCTATATATGAAAGAAAGCAGTTTCATGCCAGTGGTCAATAATGTGTTCATACTAGTGGGGATCTACCAGGGAAGTAGTATATGACCTCAAGTAACTAAATGCAGAAATTTTCAGCAAATTGCCCATGCAGGGTGAATTCGTAATTCAAGGTCAGTACTGGTAAATGGCCCACCTGATTCTGTCTGCAGGCGCGCTCTCTGCGCTGTGAGGTCATTGATCAGCCGCTGCTGCTCTTCTTCCTTGCTCTTAAGTTCACTCAGTTGATCTTCTAGGGCACGGCACATCTTTTCAAGGTTTCCCTGCATTCAAAAAGTGGTGGAAGGCATCTCTAGTAAGAAGTTGGACCAAAGAAAGTTTCAGTAATCTAAACATTCCATAGGAGCTGCAGTACTCAAAGAAAAACTATCTTTACAAACAAACCTGCAAAGGTCTTAGATTGTGATGGAAATACTAGTGAGATATATAGTCTAAACATACTGCCACTGGGAATTGCTTGTTAATCTAACTACTTTACTCAATTGTACTGTCCATGATATGAGAAAAAGGGCACCTGATTTAGTTCCTGAGATATTTTTGAGATACAAATCATATTTGTGCTTAAGAGAAAAACAAAAAGCCAAATAATCAATATGAAGTGTTGACTGTACCTTGGATTTGGAGACAGTCTCCATGTTACTAGCAAGGTCATCGATCTCCATCTTCATCTCACTCTTCTCCTTCTCCAGCTTCTGCTTCACCCGCTGCAGGTTATCAATCTGCTCCCCAAGCTCAGCCACACTATCTGCGTGCTTCTTCCTCAGGGTGGCCGCCGTGGCTTCATGCTGTAGGGTGGCCTCCTCCAGGTCCCTGCGCATTTTCTGGAACTCAGCCTCCCGCTTCTTGTTCATCTCAATCTGGGCTGAAGTGGCCCCACCGGCTTCTTCCAGCCTCTCGCTGATCTCCTCCAGTTCCCGGGAGAGGTCAGAGCGCTGCTTCTCTGCTTTGGCCCGGGAGGCCCGCTCTGCCTCGATTTCCTCCTCCAGCTCCTCGATACGGGCCTGGAAATGGTGAAAAATATTAATACGAACTCAACTTCTTGGTGTCAATAACTTTTTGATATTGAATTAGACTGGTGAAAATCATTTAACGTACTTGTAACTCCTTGATTTTCTTTTGCAGCTGCATACCAAGTGCTTGTTCATCTTCAATCTTGCTTTGCAGAGTGCTCATTTCAAACTCTTTTCTATTAGAAAAGCATTTTATGTCAGTCACAGAAATGTTAAGAGTAATTTCCCCAGAAAATTTTTGTCCTAAAACTGCTTACTTTTTAAGCTTTTCATCCAGTTGTTGTTTGTCATTTTCTATATCCATTGTGGATTCTTGAGCCAATTTTAGGTCTCCCTCTAGTTTTCTCTTCGCTCTTTCTAGATCCATTCGGATTTTCTTTTCTTGTTCCAAAGATCCTTCAAGCTGAAAGTTAATAATCCACGAATATAGTTCTTAGAATGGGACCACCTTTTGTCCCAGATTGTTTTTAAACATTGTATCTAATCAGCAAACTATTTTTCTATGAATTAGGCAGATTTATCTCATTGATTCTGTTCTTTTTGGTACTTACCTAGTGGAAATAGTCATTGTTTAAAAGATAAAATGTGCCTCTTTGTCACATTGTTGCAGTAAGTTACTAGTGAGACATCATGCCTTCTGCAGCGCCCCACTGGAATCCAGTAATTTTCCAGCTGGGATGGATACCAGGCCAATACTTCTAAACCATAACCTTTGTTAATGCCTCCCTTACTCAGACATTTTCAGTGCATTTCCTATTAGATATCAGATCATGTTTAAAGCCAAATTTATCTTCCACATTTCTAATCCTGTGTATCCTTTTTTTCTGTGAGAGAAACCTTATTGATAGTTATGACTTCTTTGCTATTGCTATGCTGTCTGCTTAGAACACTCTCCCTCTTCTGTAACTGCACATAGCCACTTGCCTCTCAAGCCCAGCTAAAGACTGGTGTTTCTTGTATAGCTTTTCTTTGTGAACACAGTAACCTTCGTTTTTCTCAATTCTTTTTACCCATATCTGTTATTCACAATTAACTTTCTTTATTGATTTTAAAAATTTCTTGTGTGTACATCTCAGTCCTTGTAACAAGGATGATGTTCCATATTCCTTACTCATAGGAGGCACTTGATAAGTACTCTACATCATAACAACACAAACTCATGCTTACTTAATTTGTTACAAAATAAGTTGTTTTTATATAGTGTTAGGCTTACATCATCCACTTGTTGTTCCAGCTTGATTTTAGCTTTGGTCAGGGTGTTGACTTTGTCCTCCTCTGCCTGCAGGTCATCCAGGGTCTGCTGGTGAGCCTCCTGGAGAGCCTTCTTCTCCTTGGTCAGCTTAGCGATGGTTTCATCCAGACCTGCCATCTCTTCTGTGAGGTTTTTCACCTATAAAGGTGAAGAAAGCAGCTTAGTTGCTATAAAGCAGCTTAGCTGGGTGGCAAAAATCTCAATATAGGATTATAGAATGTGATTGATACCTTGTTCTCTGTGGCATGTTTCTCCTTCTCAACCTTGGCCAGTGTCAGCTCAAGGTCATCAATGTCTTTCTTGAGCTCTGAACATTCATCCTCCAGTTTCCTCTTCTTGGCTGTCAGCTCAGCATTGATCTCTTCCTCATCCTCAGCTCTCTCAGTCACCTCTTTGATTTTGGCCTCCAACTGGATTTTGGTTTTGATCAGCTGGTCACACCTTTCCTCTGCATCAGCCAAGCTGTCAGCTTCCTGAGAAGAGATAATAGATACTTTTAGATTTTAATTTCCTAGACATTTTCAGATTTTATTAATATTTTGAAACCAAACAAGCAAATTATGTTTTAAGGCTTCAAGTTTATTTTTATTAGCTTTCCACCATTCAGTAAATATTTACCGGCACTTATGAGTCTGGTGATAGAAAAAAGGAATTTAAGTCATGGTTCCTGGTGAAATTATGATACAATTATATTTGCTGTAACATATATAATATGTTGGTATATCATTTCAGATCAGCCAATTTTCTTTATTTTCAGGAGCATTCAATATATGAAAAACTAAAGACAAAAGGACTGGGTTTCTAGCAGGTTGCTAGGGGAGAGGGGTACTATCAGAAAAGTGCCTTAAAAGGAAGAAATGTCATCCAGTACAAAGTAGCTTGGATCTAAAGGGAACATCTGGAAGAACCAAAGGGAATTCAACATGTTAAAGGTGATGCTTAGAGAAGTGGCAAGCATATTTCTCATGAGAAGAAATAGGAGTTGGGATAAACTCTGTGAGGGAAGGACCGCGTCTCTTGTCCATACATATATCCCTGTCTGGAATTTCATCCAATATTAGTGGATAGTTGATAGAATACTGTTGAACAGAGGTTATATCAGACTATCTTCAAAGGAGAGAAGTATTCTTGGAGAGATTCTCTCCTGTTTCTTGAAGGCATGATGAACCACACCTCAATGTGGAAAACTCTGATCTATACAAAGTACAAGAAAGTCACAGTGCCAACCTAGGTATTTGCAATTAATCATTCTTCAGATTTTCTAAATATGTGTCCCACACCTGTAGGCCCAATGGACCAGTGAGTTCCCTTTATGAATTCAGAGAACTGGGAGGGTAACTTTTAATGTTTCTGCTGTTAGTTTTGGTGGCAGCATTTGAACTGTCTTGTTATTTAGGTCACACAAATTGGTTAGACGGTGGCTCTTGATCAACTATTTCTCCCCAAGCCTCCGGATAGTTACTGGGACATCAAAATGAGAGTATCAACCCTATCTATCATGCTTTGCATAAAAATAGACATTATTTATAGAAGTCATTGCCATTATCTTTACCAGAAAGCACTGCCATTATTCTTGCCATAATCCTACTCTTTCAGGTACTAAAAAGTTTCTAAAAATAAAGTTGAGCAGAAAGTTGCTAGGGGATTGTAGATACAAAATTCGGAATATTGATTTCAAGTTAATGCAGTTTCATCACAGTCTCCTTCCTCTTCACTGACAATATTTTTCTTTTTCACAGCTCTTAGTTGCATTTTTCAGTAGGGAGACTCTAGGGAGCAAAGCTCACTTTATTTCCTGTTCACATTCTCCTATGGAAAACAGCAGAGGAGAAGGAAAAATACTTTTATTTTTCCCTTCTTGAAAGCAAAGAATCCTACCACAGTGATTTTTAATAATACTGTGTGTGAAATTTTATAGAACATTCTAAGGAATTGTGGATTATGAAAGATTCATAACTTGCCCCTTATTTATTTGGAATCTAGACCTTTCCTTAGTGACCACTGAGCTGAAATTTTAGCATCTCATTGCAAGAAATGACTTCTGGTTACTCACAGCTTGAACCTGGAGTTGCAGGTCATTTTTTTCTTGCATCAGAGCAACCATTTTTTCTTCCAGCTCTTTTCTCTTGGCCTCAGCCTTTGCAAGGCTTTCTTTGGTTTTCTCAAATTCTTCCTTCATGTTGGCCATCTCCTTCTCTGTCTCTGCACTCTTAAGGAGGGGCTTGATCTTGAAATACAGCTTCATCCAGGGCCAGTGCTTCACATTCATGAAGGCACGGATATTGTACTGGATGCAGAAGATGGACTCTCTGTGATAGGAACAGAAATGTCCAAATCAGATTATAACAAGAAGCAGAATTAAAAGGCCTGGGATGATGAGGTTAAGTAAAGAATTCTTATTAATACCTTCTTTCCACCATTTTCTGATACTCCACTCTTGCCAAGAACCCTCTGCACCTGGCCTGGGTTCGAGTCATCAGCTGGGCCAGCTTTTCATCTCGCATCTCCTCTAGGAGCCCCAGAAGACCAGCTTTGAAAAAGACCTATGTGTGGGAAGAATTTCAGATCAGAAAATTTACATAAAGTTCAAAGGGACAGTAACAGCATCAGGTAGGATTTACAGAATATTACCTTGGTGTGACCAAATTTATACTGGGTGTGGTCAATGTCGATGGACCCAAGGAGCTTCTCAGAAGCCTTTTTGCTATCAATGAATTGTCCTTCAGGGATTGCACTTGCATTTAATACCTTGTATCTGTTTAAGCCAGACCAAAAAAAAAAGATATGGCTATGGTCACAAACAAGAAATCTTCCTGCCTGGCTATAGAAACAACATAGCCACTAGATAATCTGATATAAACAAGAAATCATATCTACCCCTTTATCCTCTGAATATACAAAGGAATTCAGACTTTTCTTATGTCAATATGGAGTTTGTTAAGTGAGATTCTTTTCTCTTCAATTTAGGTAGGAGGTACAAAGGACTCTTCATTGAAAAAATGTTTAAAAAGTAATAAAAACTTCTTAAAATAATTTACAGCAAAAATGTCTGACCTCTGTTTGAAGTCTGCATAAAGAATTCTGCTTGGGAATCCTTTCCTACAGATGCGGATGCCTTCCAGCACACCATTACACCTCAGCTGGTGCAGGACAAGTTCATGCTCCATGGCACCTAAGAGAATGAATCCACATGCCGTACTTCATGGTCTGTCGTAGACACGCTGGAGCTTGTCTGGATATCAGAAATGTCTTACCAGGAGTTTTAGTTTCATTGGGGATGATGCACCGCACAAAGTGGGGGTGAGTGCTCCTCAGGTTGGTCATCAGCTTATTCAGATTCTCCTGTGGAACCATATGTTTATAGTTTAAAAAATGTACTGTTTTGTACATTCATATTTATAGATACAATTATTGTGATCTGTGACATTGGTTTAATTCTAATGAAAAGTATCCAGATGTAAATTTTCAAAGAGTTAGCTCTGGAATTTCTACATTCCCAGTATGTCCTCCTGTTTTCTGTTTTGTGCATTAGAAACATAGTTTTCTTCTAGCTGTTGAAGTGGCTGTTCACTACTGTTGAATTTCCTAGCATATGTTTTAAATTCACTATGACATTCTAAATATATGCAAATACTCTACCCATTCTCTTTTTGCCTAGATACATGGTCTGATTTTACTACTAATCAATGCCTTCCTCTAAATCTCCCACTTTTTTCTTTCTTTTTTTTTTTTCTGAGACAGAGTCTTGCTCTGTTGCCCAGGCTGGAGTGCAGCAGTGCATTGGCTCATTGCAACCTCTGCCTCCCAGGTTCAAGCAGTTCTCCTGCCTCAGCCTCCCAAGTAGCTGGGATTACAGGCACCAACCACCATACCCGGCTAAGTGTTGTATTTTTGGTAGAGACAGGATTTCACTATGTTCGCCAGGCTAGTCTTGAACTCCTGTCCTCAAGTGATCTGCCCACCTCAGCCTCCCAAAGTGCTGGGATTACAGGCATGAGCCACTATGCTCAGCCGTAAATTTTTTTTTAAAGTACTATTTATTATCACATCTAGTTTCTTATTTCCTTCTTTTGACTCAGGCTCCAATTCCCACCACTGTTCTATCTTCAACTTTCAAAATATACTCATTTCGGTTCTATACCAATATAGCCTTAAGTACCTAAATCACTTGGAGGCTCCCAAAGCCTCAAGCAAGTCTTAGTATACTTAATCCTATCCCAGTAGAGTCTTTTTTTTTTTTTTAATATTTTTTATTGCATTTTAGGTT